>VZZY01025124.1:0-11545 GCA_013400335.1 Eurystomus gularis | reverse complement strand
TTGTTAGTTCCATCTGTCAGTTACTGGATGAACTACTTGGGTATTTCCTAACTTGTACCTGATAAAGACCACTTAGGCAAACTTCCAGGCAGAGCAGAGGCAGAAAGGTTACATATTTCTGGGGGCAAGGCAGTACATGGGTTCTGGGAAAAAAACAGTCCAACAGCAGCCTCAGTGTTACAGCTGCTGATGGAGACACTGTTGCACCAGCATGCATAAGCTTCCACTGCTAAAGCCTATGCCTTCAACACAGAAATGACACAGCCTGAATTCAGCTTAAACTGAATTCTTTCTGGAAAGATGATGTGCCTGAATTATGCTGTTATTAAAGCAGTACAGCTAAGTAGCATGTGAGTGTAGAGGATTCACATGAGCATGTAACAGTAAATTAAGAAGACTCAGGCACAAATTGAGTTTCAGCATGTTGCAGGGGCTGAAAAAAATGTGGAAAGTAAAGTAAACTCATGTAGAGAGGCTACAAAGGAAAATATAGTTCAGCAGTGTAACAAAGGGGAAAGGAAATTATGGAGGAAGCAGAGAAGGCTGAAGCATTCAGCTATCTCTTTTTAGCTCTGTTCACAGAAAGGCAATTTGATCTTATTTGTGATTGCTGCCTGAACAAAACACAGTTTTAACCAAGAGCTGAAGAATTGGCAATAAAATGGAAGAGAGAGCCTTGAAAGAATACAGACCTAAGTTATGAGTATTCCAGTCAGTGCCCTGTAAACCTCAGCAATTATTCTCAGTATCTCTTCAAAGTAAAAGGAAGAGTAGGAGCAAGGCAACTGAGATACTTCTCTTTAAAATGGCAAGTGGAAGAGATGCCATGAAGAGTTACAGAGCAGTCCCATTTCATATGGATTCTTGGGAAGATATGGGAACAAATGATATGTGACTGTTTCAAAGCATTTGGATAATAAAGCAGCAAGACAGCCGGTGTGGAATTATCAAGAACAAATAATGTGAAATAAACTGAATTTCATTCTTGACAATGACAGTTACAGTAGACAAAGTGGGAAACAGCTGTTTTATCTATTGCCTTTTATGAAAAGCTTTACTGATGTTGCCTTTGACATTTTGTAAAGCAAACCAGTACAACATGCTCCAGGTTAAATTACTGGTACATTCATATACCACTGCTAGAAAGGCTGGTCTTAGAAATTAGCTATCAATGAGCTGCTGATAGTGAAAGAGGAAGAATTCAGGCTGGGTGGACAGGTTACTGTACCAAATCCCTTCCTTAACAGTATTTCCATGCATAGTTGAATACCCAATCTACTTGCGCAGTTTTGAGATAACACCATGATAAGAAAGGCTGCAGTTACTTTTAGGGGTAGATATTAGAATTCAAACTTGAAATATTTTTTTGCATAGAAGAAGTGAATGGCATTTTTTCTCATTTAGTTCAAATATTAGGCTGAAAAACACGACCTCTCTGCCAGTAGTAGAGTGGTTGATTCGAAAGTTGTGTTTTAAAGAAATTAACAACTGTTATTGTCATTTGCATGAATCCTTCTTTTATAAGCACAGAGAGTAAATTGCTTTCTGACCCTGCAACGGATCTGTGCTGATTCTTTCCCTTTAAAATATAAAATGGTGGGAGCATGGTTATAGATGAGATTTCACTATGTTTCTGAGAAGGCCCAAATGTTAATGTCATTAAAAGAATGTCTGTTGCATGCAGCCAGTATTTTTTAGTATTTACTGATTTTGCCATCACTTATAATGGTGTAAGTGGAAGCAAGAGCAGAAAAGTAAAGAGAAAGTGTAAGCTTAAAAGCAGACCTAGAGGATGTAGTTCACAGCAAGGTTAGTAAGGTCATGCCCTCCGTCTCAGTGTTGATCCCTTTGCTTTTATCTCACCTTTTCTTTTTTCTTTATTTTGCCTCAAAACAGAACCACCAAAATGGGTTGAAATTTTCTCATGTTGCATTCAGCATTCATGAACAGAAAAGTATTTAAAAATTGCTTGAGAGTTTTCCCCAATAATTTGGAGGTTTTTGTTATCAAAAGAGCCCACAAAGCAAAGCAGGACCCCTTTTAGTATGGAAGCTAACACATTTGGCACTTGCCTCTTCAGCACTTTTCATGTGTGCCACATTTACTTGAAAAAGCAAAATTAAAACAGAAATAGTAAGATATATTTTTTTGACACGGTCAAGCTCTGTCAAATGCTTAAAGGTTGGCAATACCCTTTCAAAATTACAGTTTTAATATATGAACCTGATGGGATATAAACTGGATAATGATTTAAGTGACTTAAGAAAAAAGTAATTTCATCTTTTTCTGCCAGGAGGGAATAGATAGAAGAGACGGACAGCACAGTGGGGAGGAAAATTACAGTCCTCACAAAGTGGCATCATAAGCAGCAGAGCCAGGGCCTCATTGTCTTGATAGTCTGCTGTTAAAATATCTATGGATTTTGCAAGAGTTGATGTGTTTTTTCCAATTGAAAGTTTTATGATCAGTCACACTTTTTTTTTTCTAAGCTACTACTGCCTTTGTAGAGAAACACATTGGAATTGTAGATAGTCCAGACATGAAAAAAAAATAAGTTCTATAGATTTTGTTGTATTGTTTTGGGGTTTTGTTCTGTTTTGTTTTGTTTTCCTTTCCTTTTAAATGTTTGTTCCTTTTAGCTCACATCTTTCCTTCTCAGTGTATTGCTTTATTGGTGCATTTTGTTTTTCTAAACATCTCCACCTTTTCCTTTCTTTTGGGATATTTCTTACTAAAAGATAAACTACTTTATAACTGAGTCAGAACAAAGCAGTCCAAAAAACTAAAAAGGTGACTGAAATATCCTACCTACCCTAAGCTGAAGATCATGGGGACATAGGTCCCAGGTATTCTGAGAAAAGACATTTTGAATGTGTATTTGGTACCTATAGTCCCAAAGTTCAATGAACCACTTTCTCCATGTGAGCGGAGCTGAAAATTTTAGCAGCCTTGGGGAGAGCTGAGGAGGAGGACTGCTGTGCAATCTACAGAAATCAAACTAAGCCCAGGTCTGCATGAGGATCCTTTTTTGTTTCTGGTACAATTATCCTGGCATGTATTCCAAAAAGAACATGCTCCTCTCTGGAGCAAGACATCATAGCGCTTCCTCACTTGACTGACATCAAAATAAACTGCATTTATTTGTATATTTTAATGAGGCTTGTTTGACTGAGTCAAAGAAGAAACTACACAGCTTGAATTAGAGAGAAAGGGAAAGCGGAGCTATGCGCAGTCATGTATACTAACAGAGCTGCAAAACATGGTCCCATGTGGGATCCATATCTACACTGGGCCGAATCACAGTCCTACAGTAATACAGGAATCAGAGATCACAGCAAGCCTCTCTAGTCGAACTTTCTTTTCAGCTTTTCCCTTCTTCACACTCTGCCCCAAAAATGCCATTCAAAATAAAAGAGCTGTTGCCAAGCAACCTCTTGCCATATCTTGAAGTCAATTTTTCATATAAGTGCTAGTTGCTGATGTCTGGATGGATGCATTAGGCACAGGACACTTCTTGCTCTGTAAGTGAAAAAAGAATAATCACACCTTTCCTAATTATATATGCACTAGGTAGGGATCAGGCTTATTAATTATTGACTGCCTTTCCACTCAACTTTTTCATGAATCTTCATAGAATGTGAATTTAAAATGTAACAAATGAAATAAACTTTGTACTAATATGAGATCAGGTGACCATCCTGCTGAATAATTAGAAAAGGAGAACAGCATTATAACGGAGATTGTTCACTGCAATCTTCAGTCCTCCTGCTGTTTGACTATCAACTCATCAGTACTTAAGGTTGCAAATATTTCCCTTGAAACGCACATTTTAAACCAAATAGTTATTACAGGGCTATGCCTTTTTTTCTAATCTAAATTTTGCATTTTAGCTTAATAACTTGTAACAGAGCTCCCTGCTTACAGATGGAAGTAGGAACTAATTCATGTAATTTCATTTTAATCTTAATAATGAGGAGTGCAGGGGAAAAAGAATAGGGAAGTCTAATTGATCACCCAGAGAGAAGGAGACTTTACTTCATTTCCTTTTTCCTAATTAAGTAATGTAATAATAGATGAGTTAAATATTTATATAGTGAATATGGCCCTATCAGCAGTGCAATGTCAGTATAAAATGTATGTTTTCCCTCAGTTTAATTGCAAAGTTGTGATGAGCACAGGAAGCTTTTATTAAAACTCAAATTGATCGGATTTTAAATAGCATATTTATAAATAGTCTTTCATTTCACATTTAAAATTTGGTTTTGAGGGTGAAAATTGATGACTATTACAAAAAAGGATAATTTAACCATTTCTTCAAATTAAAGGCAAAATATATGGGAACAGTGTTCTTCTGAGAATGCCATAGGGGTTAGATGCATGGATATTCCATTCTGTCAATATTTCTATTTGAAGCAGAAGTGGGGAAAAAAAGATAAGAAATATCACTGCATTGCCATAAACCAGCTACTTTTGTCATTGGTATTCTATTATGCTTTAGTTGCTGGTTAAGACCTTGTGTGAAGACGTGAAATGGGTATTTGAAGAGTCCAGAAGGAAAAAATTGCAAAGTTTTGTGTGCTGTAAGGCAGAACACTTAAACGTTTATTTTTCCTCATAGAAGCAGCAATGAGGTGGCAAAAATAAATAGTGACCTGTTTTGAACAGCATTAAATTGCAAGGCGATGCTCCTGGTCACTTGCTCGCTATCTTGTGATCTCCTAGACTTGTATTCCTGGCAATATAGTGGCACACTTCCACCACAGAGAGCGGAAGGTAACTTTCTCAGGCACCTGCGCAGAACAGTCTAGTCTTAGCCTGGTGACCAGACACCAACTTAAAACTTCATGAAATGGGTTTAGCTAATATAAGAGCTTGTTGGCACCAAAAGAACAGATTCTGCTCCTTAGTGCTACTCCTTTAACACTTGCCCCTGACACTAGTTAGCCCTCCATTAACTGATTTAATTCACTGGCAGGGCAGAAATTACCACAGGAAAAGGAAGGTGAGTGTTTGTTTCATTTCCTCGTGTTGCTGTGTCACTCAGTTAAGGCATTTCTGTGAAAGGTCTAGCAAGCACCAGAGCAAATAAAAGGGCATGGATGAGACCATGTGGCAGGCAGAGAGAAAAGAAAGGGAGATGGATGTCAAAGGAAATTTCACCTGCAGGTGGCATCAAAACTTTTATAAAACCACAGGCAAAAAAACAGAGAGAACGGTTTTGATTTCCCCTTTGCTCTGGAGGGCCACAAAGGCAAACCTCTTGCTTTCTGCATAGCTCCTTTAGCAATTATCCTGTTGCACAAAAGGTGACATCCTCTACCTCTTCTCTGACGGCACACAGAAGCTGCTGTGATCTAGGCATGCCAACCAGCTCAGGTTCTGCAGGGGACCCAGCCGTAGTGATACCTACCTGTGGGATGAGACCTGCACTCAGTTAGAGAACAGGTGCCTAGATGGATGATTAGGTGAGGCAGAGGTAACTCTTGAGTTGTATCTGAGAATTTTAAGTGTATATAGGAGTGGGAGGTTTTTGCCCAGAAAAATAAATTTAGAGAGTATATTGAAGATACTGAGCCACCTCCCAATGATTGAAGGAGTATTATGAATGTTTTCTTATCAAATGGATCACTATACATCTAACAAGAAGATTATTAAGCAGTCATAAATAAATTCTAAAGTGTAAATTACACATTTGAGCTCATTTTGAATCTCAGTAAGATTGTGGACAATCAGATATGAAGACAAACTTCTGAGCACTGCAATACTTATGCACTGCTGTGTTTTATACACTGTATTTAATTGTTTAGTAAAAAAAAAGATACGCTGCAAACTAAAATAGCTATTAAATTTAGATAGAATTAGAGAATATTTAATACCTTTAAATCCCTATTCCCATGTATTGTCAGCACTTGGAGTGACACTATTTTACAGTGTGGCCGGTAACATGATCTTGAAGTATGGAATTTCATCTCCAGCAGGTACTAAAAAACATTAAAATAGCTTAAGCAGCTGCTTTTGTTGCACACCCATGTTGCTAGCACCAGTGGAACTGCAGCGGAAATACTTGTAATGGTTCCTTTTGTTGCCTCTGTCTCTCTTTATGTCTTTTTCCATCTGGTACAGAAGGCCCAGCCATCTTTTAAATTCTGTATATTTGCAAGTATTTTTATTTACCTTCAATCTTCACCTATATTCTGATCTGATCTTCAGTTCTCCCAGTGTCCAGTGAACTGGAACATACACACACCCTACCTTGCACAATTTCTATAGGCACTTGTATTTTTCTTATCTGCAGAACATGCAACCTCCAGTTGTTGCAGCAGAGAAATGGAAGTGGGGGTCTAGCTTTAGCTGTCATTAATATTGAACTTCTGTTTGCTTTTGCAATGGACGTTGCAATCCACTGGTCCAAAGGACAGATGCTTTTTTAGCTCTTTATGGGTAACAGTAGTGAAGTATAAACCTAGAAAGCATTGAAAAATATATACCTAACTGCTTCAGTTCTAAAGCTCAGTACCTTTGAAAATCAGGTCCAAGTCACCACATTCTGAGATACCTTAATGTGTTTTGTTATAGGCAATTCCAACTATATCACACAAACTATTTTCCTGAGGCTATGATTTGAGCCATAACAAGGGTGGGGTATCTGGATGCCTAACATAGGTGCAGCTATGTTTGATAAGGATCTGCACTGTGTTTTTCTTGTGAAGAAGACTGCTCATATAACCTCAATCTCACCAAAGTGCCAGGACTTAGTGTTTCTTAGTGGCCAGCTGCCCTGCAAGCTGGTCAATAAGAATCAATGCAAAACAACAAACAGAGGAGCAGAAGTAAAATTTCAGCCCACAATATGATGTCAGTAAGACAAAGATCGTGGTTGTATAGTATCTTGCTTCAAGTATTTTGGAGGTGGATATCTGGATCAAACCAGAAGATCTTATAATCATTTTGTGTGGATATATCAATCTCCATAATAAAGCCCCCCTCACCTTTGTTTTTTACTAGGTTAACCTCTGGAGTTTAGTAGTTTTCTGTGTGGTTGTTTATGAATCAACTTGTGTTATGGTACTCTTGTTTTGTTTGATGTAAACTGTATTCTTGACAGCTCCTCCACAGAAGTTCCCCTTTGAAAAAGCAGATGCACAAAACATAAAATGAACACATCTGTATGTGTTTAATAGTTTTCTTTAATCTTCCAAGAACTAGCCCAGAAAGATATGGGGAGGAATTTTAAAATGTTCTATACATCTACTTGCTTTTTATGTGTGTAAAACTGTCTGAACTTCACATTCAAAGGTTTTATTTTAAGCAATGGGTGTTGGAGAAGAAAGGTTAGCACCCAAAAAGAAAGAACAAAGTCTCTTCAAGTGGACTGGCACCAGAAAACACTATATATTGAATGCTATCGTAGCCAGGTATAACTTCACAGATGAGATGCACACAGACATCTGCTGCTGGATTTATTGATGCATCAGTAAAATGTAGCATGTTGCATGGGAGATACAGGATGTTATAAAATGGAAATATGAAAGCACTACAATGAGCTTAGAAACTCCAGATATTAGTGACATAAGCAACAGAAAATCAGCAGAAGCAGAACATTTTCAGGAGTTGTCCTGTCTTTTCAGCTGCATCCCTGCAGTGGTGGTGACAGTTGCAGTCTCCATGGGAGCTCTATCAGGCTACTACAGAAATCATCACAATGGGAAGGATTGTCCCTTCCACTAAAGGGACAGAGATATCTTGTCCTCCACCTCTCCAGCTGGTCCCTTCTCTTGTGATATACAGCTGGGGTCCATGGGCGAGATGTCTTGGCGTGCTGTGCACCCTCCCCAGAACAGTATTTCCCAGGATGGAACAGTATTTACCAGGACTGAACAGGCTGCAGAGGAAGCACACTCTCTTTCCAGTGTTCATATAAACATGATTCTCTGAGAAAGAACTGGAGCTTTCAGTGTTTAATTATACACTATGTTAAAAATATTAGAAATTAAATACATAGACAACTACAAATGAAGAAACTGAATACTTAAGAGAGTCCTCCCTTGGTTAGCAAGATATATTTTGAATTTACCCTTTAAGAAATGAGAATGCTGTTTCCATTTTGTGCCTGCCTTTTTAATGTTCAAAGTGCTTTAACTTCTTCCCTCTTATCATTCAATTTAATTCACCATCTGTTCACCTAGGACTTAGCATTTTCAGATGAGATATCAAAAGGGAGACCACATTAATCAAACATTAGTACTTTAGAAGCAAGTAGGATCTAGAAGAAACAGACATATAAATCATGAACCCTAATTACTTATCACATTTTTCTTTAGCGCTGCCTGTAGGAATGCATGTGCTTCACAGGTTGCTGCATTATCCTGAGGTTTAAGGACTCAGGCTGCAGAGACAGGAGAATTAGATTTTCTTCCTGACATTAAGAAGACTCAGGTGCAACTCCTGCCTACAGCTCATAAGATGAAACCAGAATTACTGCTGTGTCAGCACATTTGCAACAAATCAAAGTAAGGTTAATAAATACACACAAGGAATAGCAAAATAAGGTCAGGAAAGACATCATTAAAAGTCAAGTTTTCAAACAGAAAATTACTATTTGTGAAAGCCTTGAGACAATAGAGCAAATTATTGTCAAAAAAGGGCATTGTGAGATAAAACAATAGGTCACTATAGGTAAAGAATGAGAAACACTAAACTGCAGTTAAAAAAGAGAGATGATTGCTTCATGAGCAATTGTTTTCCACTCTAATTAACACAAGCATCATTTCCCTGACCTCTGTTTTTGCTTGTCACTAACCAGTTTGGAATCTTTTCCTGTAAAATGTCTAGCCTTAGAATTTTTATTGTATAGTTTTAACAGATTTCTGTAACCAGTTCTTTAATGTTTTATCTTGTTTTCGTTTAAGTTTAATAAAATCTCTTCTGCCTGCATATTTTCTCTTCACATAAAATGGTCCTCCTTTTTTTTGGACACTTCCAGCCTTTCTTGCTGAAGGTGTTCTCCTTTCTAACATGGGGCATATTCAAGATCTTTCCTCAGACATTTTAAGAGCTCCATAATATATCAGGATTGTGATGTGAAAGAAGGCTATATTGTACATAAGAATTTTTGTTGTGTTGCAAGAGGATGTATAAAGAAAATATCATCTGCAGTCCAACCTGCTTGTATTTTCACTGGAATAGGTTTGAAATTTCTGAAGAATTGCAGTCTCACTTATCTCTACACAGCTTTAAACTTCTGCCAGACTTGGCCATGTGAGAAGCTGCTTTTGCTGTTCACCACACCCTGAGTGCCCTTCATGCCCTAAATCTGATTCTGTTTCTTTTGAGTTTTGCTGCTGCCTCTATTAAGCTTTGTATGAGCTTATGTGGCACACTCAGCTCCCACCAGATCAAATGCAGAGGTCAGGACAGAAAAAGGTTGTTTGACTCTAGACAGTGGTGCTTCTATATTTATCCCTAAAACCCTCTAAGTACAGTCCTTGAAAATGATGGGCTTTCCTGTCCTTTGTCAAAAGGTTGTGACCTCTAGGATCTCACTCTGATTTCACGTGTACCACAGCTCAATTAATTTCAGATTTATGTTGCTGTAGGAGAGTGTTTGGTTTTGATGTCTGTCATCAGGACTGATCTTAGGCATTCTATCCATGGTAAATACATTTCTAGGAAACAAATTCAATAAGTCAGGCTTGCTAATATGTTGTTACTGTCTCCTGGCATTTAGGTAATTTGAGAGTTTATTCCAAACATATTGTCATTTGCATAATAAAACCTTTAGTTTCTAAGGTCTAACTGGAGTTCATGCGTGGCTCACTGGATGTGCTGGCTGCCCAAGTATTTGACCTTTATTCATATCCAATACAAGAAAACGATAACTATTTCTCAGTTCATACCTGCCAAGCAACAACTTGAAATGGTGTGAAAGTTGTATCATGTACATAGGATCTTCAAGGATTACTTTGGCACCACATTTAAATTTTGCACTACTTAATACAGAAAGTGTAAAGATATGCAGTACTTTCCATGTATGGGAACCCAGGACTTCTGAACCAAAGCTGTGTAGAAACCTCAGTCACACAGAAGTCTCTTCTGGGCTGAGGCTCTTTGCAACATGACACAATGTAATGTGACAGATTCTTCTTTATGGGAGATGTTGGTTATGAAGTGAGATTTGTAGGCCATTTGATATGGCAAAAAAAAGGGTTTCATTCTGATGCTGTCAGAAACAGTCTTACTAAGACCAGCAAGAAGCTGAGAATCCCACAGACCAGTTATGCATTTGACGCTTATCAAGGGGTTAATTTATTTAAAAAAGGCTACTCTCACTAGTTGCTAGGTAACAGTGTAGTTCCCTCAGGCTTGTGATCAGCAAATGAATTTTCCTGATATACTGCTGCTAACTGTTTATCTTGCTGCTGGAGCCAGCATAAAGGAAGACTTTCATTTTTCTATGAACAGAAACTGTGGAACTGTAGGTTACCGTATTACTGTCAATGACAGCAAGGAGCAGTTCTAGCAGTAGTCTGAGGCTCTGGCATTGTCATGGGCGTCTCTACTAATAGAAGGTTACTTCTTCCTTGTGAAGGGTGTGATGGCTCTTTAGCTGCATTCCTTTGAAGTCGGTTTCCAATTATATGGTGAATCAAGGGGACATATCTGCTATGTGTTGAGGCTGCAAATAAGATTGTGCTCAGATTAGAAGTTCAATAAAAGAATAGTCTGCTACAAAGTTATCCTATCCATCAGTCTTGGGTATGACTGTAGTGGAGTAATTAATCTTTAAGAATTTGCATCCAACAAAGGAGGAGAATTACTCTAAATAGGAAGAAGTATCTTTTGTCAGTTTGGATAGAGACAAATATTTCACTCAAAGAGAAGACACCTGAATTAATTTTATCCCACAACCGTATACAGGAAGGAAGGAAAAAAAAAAAACCCCAGCTATTGAACAGTAATCACAATTTAAAAGCTTTTAAATGAAACATTGTATTAGATCAATCCTACTGTAACTAGAAACTAGGTCATGTTGAAAGAATTATTCTCTCAGCAAAAAGTTGTTCCTGATTTGAAGTTAAACTGGCAAGAAAGTTCAGCAGGTCAGTAGGATACCCTAAGGGAGAATTCTGACCATATGAAATGTTAATGGCCAACCTGATTTCCTAGAACTGTGGAGAATAAATATCAAGGGATAGTACTTGAAAAAAATCTGAAGACTAGAGGTGACCAGAAGAACAACTTCTAAGTATATTTTTAACTAATGGAAAATACTCATTTATTGTTCAGGTTTAATGGCAGGGCACTTCATTCCTCCACCCTTAGATAAACAATCTGGAGAACTTTTAATGGAAATAAAGGAGTCTTATTTAAAAGCTGGCTGTAAACTGTAGGTTTTGTCCTGTGGGAGTTCCATGGTTTGAAAATTTATTTTCATCTCGAATGAAGTACAAGCTTTTAATTTTCAAATAAGATGTCATTTTTATACATATAATTAAAAAGAAACAAAACAAACTAAACCCACTCCCCAAAAACCAAACCAAACCAA
>VZZY01025097.1:3915-20744 GCA_013400335.1 Eurystomus gularis | reverse complement strand
CGTGCTGGTTTTTTTGTTTTTGTTTTTGGTTTTTTTTTTAATAAGCCTGACTCTACCAAGCAACTCACTTGTGCAGTCTGTAGGAGAGTAAAGGGAAAATGTATTTGAACCAGTAAAATATGTTGGGGGGGGAGTGGTGAGGGTAACGTATTTCCCTCTATACTGGGGGATCTGTCTGTTTCTCCTGATGCTGTGCTTGCTGGCTGGTGGGTAGGGCACTGGCGTGGCCTCGCACCTCTCCTTGGCACCTCCGGCAGCCGCAGCCCCCGCTGCTCGCTCTCCGCCGGCCCCTCCGCCGCCCTCGGATTCGAGCCGTGCTTTGTTCTGGCACAGGGACCGGCCTCTGTGGAGGAGCGTGTTGGATCAGGGCCGAAATAATTCTGGATTTAGGTGTGAGTTCCGCAGCTGAAAGAAGGGCCCGAGTTTAGTTTACCTAAAAGCAAAAACAAATTTAAAAAACTTTTTAATGTCCTCTGTCAGAATATGAGAATGGTAGTATTTACAACTTAAAAAAAAAAAACAAACCCAAACAAGAAAGTGAATGTTGGGGGAAGTTGTCTGTAGACAGGGCAAGCAAATATGCTAAGAGCAAGCATGGACAGCAGGCACCCACTCTTACCTGTGCCAAGAAACAGGGTTCCTTAAATAAATGTGTTTTCTAGATAACAATATGTGTAGAAAACCATAAGATTGTGTTTTGAAAATTGAGTATAGTGATGTGGGAAGAATGTAAACTCCCAAAACATACCGAATTCCTCATTTTAAAGCATTCTTATACTGTCAGGGAGTAAAATCATAAATACTCCAGCCAAAAATGCAGCACTTAAGGTATAATCTACACAGAGAAACGTAATGGTGTACTTATATGCAGAACTCTAATGCTACAATGACTCTATATATGTATTCTTCTACAACTGCAACCATTTATGTAGGAAATGATGATGTTACAGTTTTAAGGTTAAATGTAGAAACCCCTCATTTAGCAGGTGACAACTTTTTGAATCAAAGTAATTTCATTATCCAGAATAGTACCATGCAGCCCTGTCCACCTCAATCTCCAGCAAACAGGTCTAAGCATTCTCACACAGCAGTTGCTTGGATTTGATAATGCACATCTGGCATCAGTAGGCCCTTCAGATCATTGTATATTCTCCTCCAAAAGAAATGTTCACCCGTTTAAATAACACAGTAGAGCTCCTAGGCTTTGACTTGGTTTTCTCAGTGGGATTTCACCATGCACAGCACTGCCCAGTATAACAAACTTGACTTAAAATGTGGTAGATACTATACTTAATAATACTTCATTTTGTCTTGATCTTCTTACTGCACACAGTGGCTGCTGTTTACAAGCTTCTAAAAATGGAACAATTATAGTAATAGTTTTTATTATGCTGGTGTGTCAAACATGTTCTTAAAAAGAGAAACCTTGAAAGAATAAGCTCACAGGCTTGCCATTTTATTTTGCTGTTTTAAAAGTTATTTCAAGTTTTGAACTGTCAGTTCTGCCTTCTCATAATGCAGTGCTGAGAAATGAATTAATAGTCTTGGACTGGATATACATTAAAGCATAAGGCCTTATTCTTGCAAATGGACGTACTGGTAAATGTTTTGTCTTCTGTAAAGGCTGAGAGATCTGCATTAGTTTGTTTGCTTACACAAATGGTGCCAAACTCATTAAGAACGTTGCAGGCTACACTCATTTTCATCTGTGCTTAAAGACAGAGGCAGAAAACAAACTCAAATAGCTGTAAAGATTTTCTTGTGTGATGTTACATTCATAAACAGCAAAGTTTATAATTCCATTATTTGCATGGATTTTATGCTCAAAATACTTATGAGTAGTTATCGCATTTCTTTATTTCCTAATGAATTGTATGCATCAGCCATATGTCAGAATAATTTTTAATCAGAATCACCTAAGTATTTTTCTTTACTATTAAGAGTTGTTCAGGAAAGCTATTGTAAAAAATATTTTGGTCTGTTAAGCTTCATGGTAAGCCTTACCAATTTCTCTTTGTCAACTACTGCGTGAGGCTTGCTAGTATGAATTCAATTTGCTGGAACTGAATGCATTTCTTCTGTTTATTAGAAGCATATTCCCATATCCTTCTGATCTCTGAAAGAAGTAATTTATATGATCTAAAGAAAATGTAGCAACTCTGTGTGAGATGCTTGAGAGCTGTTGATTTCCTTTCCTTGGCTGCTTTTCTTTGTCGATTGCTCTGATTTTATAAACAACATTTTAAAGAACATGTGGCATTACAATGCATAAGCCTCAGGCAGAAGGTGTGTGTTTCCTTATCACCTCCTTTCATTAGTTAATTCTAAAATGAAGTAACTACAATAACTGTACATGGAGTTAAATTTTAAGTGGTATGACACCATGGGTCATTTCTTGACATTTGTCTATCCTGCTAAGTGTGTATCTGGTTTGTTTACAATGAGGAACTTAAATCTTGAAGGATGCTTTAAGATGTACTGTATATACCTTTTTCTTCTGTCTTGAGAATTGTTTTGCTTGCACTATCACTCAGAGTTTTTATGAAATAACATTCAGTTAAATATTTTCATTGATAGGTGAGTTTCTTTTTTTTGTTCTTTTTCCTTTTTAACCATTGAATTGTCTTTTTGTGTGTGTGTGTATTGCTGACTTGTCATTATAAACTTAATCTGTTATGTAGAAGACATTTTGGCATACTAAGGACACTTCTACAGAGTATCATTAAGCCTTCCAACATTTTGACTATAAACACTTCAAATTGGTTTTAACTGAACAGCTATCTCGGTACAAAAGTTGTATTTACACTTTCATCAATATGACCTCACATACTCGTGAGTCTGTATTAAAGCTAAAATTTGAAATGCAAGTTTAAGGCTTCTGGTACCTAATCCAGCACAGAAGATGCACGAACATATGTAAAGTAGTGTTGTATATCAGACAAGTGCGGCAGAGTGCAAGGACTGTATTTGAGTAAAGAAACACAGTGTTGTTGGCCAGTTGTGGCATGGACCTGAAAAGAATTTCTTCCATGGTTTACTGTTAAATAAGAAGTTTCTTTAGCTTGCTTTCATTTTCTCTTTCAGAGGCCAAGCCGTTCTAATTGCCAACTCTGTCATCACTTAAATTTGAAATGTCATAGTGGAGTGAATCTTTTCAAGGGTAGAACAACTAAAAAGAAAATCTCATACAATTTTTCTCTTGACATTGCAACAGAATTTGTCTTTTATGTTTTCTCATGTGTTTTCCTGATATTTTGGGGTCTTTTAAATCAAACACAACAAAATACCATGTACCAACTCTGAATTTAGAAATACACTCCTCTTACAATAGTAAATGACTCTCTGGTTACATTGCTGGTAATTCAAAACAGACTAACATTGGCTTTTGTTGTACTGTCAGTCTCCTCTGGATTTCTCATCTGAGGCATCTGTTCAACAATAGAACTGTAGAATTTCTCTTTTTATTAAATAATCTTTGCTGATTGTATGCAGACTTGTCTGCAGCAAGTTCCTGTTTGGTGTTTAGCTGTCTCTTGAATTACTGAAATTTCTTTCTCGAAGGCCTGTGCAGCAGATCCCAAGAAGCATCAGGCTTATTGAGAATAAAAGGAAGGAGATTATTTTGTCATCTCTGTATTCACATTGACATGGTTTTGAAGTGGTAGCTTGCAGTTTTCTACACATTTATTTCCACAGAACACTGTAGATCAGAAAAACAAGCAAAATGCCTTTCCTCCTGTATGCACACTGCAATCAGATGTGTGATCATTATAGCTTGTGTAGACACACTTGTGCTGGCTTTAATCTCAGTAGTTCATGTAGCAGCAGTAGAAAGCTGTGGTAACAGTCCTCGGTTAGGGATATGCAGGCATATTTCTTGTACAGTGAATGCTTACTCAAATTAATTGCCTACAGTGATGTCCATGTTTCTGTATTTTAACTGTTTTCTTATATGAGTCTAACAAAATTAAGTGTAATTGAAGGACCTCTAACATACTGCAGTCGTATCTCCTAATTGCAGTTCAGATGCAGCCTGTAAGGCAGTGAGCCCTACTCTCTCCTCTGAGAGATGATTAGAAAGGTCTGCTCTAGTTTGATAGTTTTAGGATGACATTTTATCAGAAATTTGCAGGAATCTGGAAGTGCTCAAGCACACTCTATATAAGTGAAATACTAAAAAGCTAAAATTAGCAAAGGAAGCATGAAAATAATAAAATGGAAGCCTTGTTCCTGCAGTCTAAACCTTTGTGGTCCTAGTGAAATGAATTCATCAGTGCTCTGCTGTATTTTATATATAAGCCCTCATCCTACAATCAGAGCCTTAATGAAGGAATTTTCCTTTCTCAGCCTGTGTTGCTTCTATTAAAAAATGAATGCACTAATCCTTGGCTAAACAGGACTGGGAATGTGTTTGCAAAAAAAACCAACGTAATAACAGATATGGTGAGTAATACAGCATTTGTCTGATACCAGACTGTTAAGCTGATGGAAGGGTAAATACACTTATGGGAAAGGGCTTTTCTGTGTAGCTCATTTCTAAAATCTCCCTATAGGAAACATGTTAAAAAGATGGAGCCTGCTGTTTACGTAATAGGGAGCAATTGGTAGTGGTGCACAGGAATGGATGGCTTGTCAGGATATTGGCATTTGACACACACTGCTGTGATTGTGACGTAGTTCTGTAAACTCACTAAACTTGAGGTTCTTTCAGGTGTTTTAAGAATAGCAACAGTTAACACAACCCAGAGATACCCATGCAGATGCAGTGCAGAATTGTATGCCAGTTCCAAAGGCCACGTAGACACTGTTCACTCAGGGCAGGAATTCGTATTTTTGTTGGCCATTTTAGCAAATGCTGTGGAAGATTTTCAGCAGAAAGAGGACTGCTGAGGAAGCAAGTGATTCTATTACTCCAGTTCCTGTTTAGGAGTGAAATGCTAAATTATTTTAGATCTTTGACCTATGCAAATATATTTTCATTTTGATCTTCCATTTGTATTCGAGGATTTTGGACTACAAAGTGCTTTTATATTTCCAAAAGTGATGTAAAGTTTATACGAAGAAGCTGGTGTGCAAGAAGGTAGCATGTCAGTTTGAGTACTTCAGCCATTCTGCCCAGACATTGATGTGGAGGTTATTTGTGTACACGAAGACCTCGGTCTAAGTCAATAATTAGACTGGATCTAAAGGACAGATGCCATCAAGGGAAAAATTCTGGCAGCGTGTTCCCACTCTTAACCCCCAGTGGGCTGGTTGAGTGAGCGAATGCAGAGGAAAACTTTCCTTGTAAGGAACCTGGTGGCAGCTAGCCATTAAATCAGTTTAGAAGTGGTGTGAAATTATAGCTTGGGGCTGCAGTGTGACATGTGTTTAATCTAGCAATGCCAGTTTAAACACAATTCCTAGATATTATATCCTCTCAGTTCTCCTTTCTGCTTCCTCCTTTGCCCTCAGTCCTCCCACATACACGTTAGCTCTTGTTCTCAGGGCAATTCTTAGGGAAGTAGAGCAGCAAAACAGTTTTGGTTTTGTTTTGTTTCTTTTTATACTGTGCTAGGATGCCTGTTACAATTCTTGATTCACACAAATCCACCTTGACGCAGCACAGGGAATAACACCGTGGTGGGGACAGATGCAGGGGAGTTGTGGGAAGCTGAGCCTCCCTCCACCCCCAACATATTGGCCTAAACACTTTCCCCGGACTGCCTTTCTGTGAAGCACTTTCAACATAACATGTTTTCCATCCAGCTGGGTTATCAGTGCACTTGCTTCTCCACAGGTATTTCCCTTGGTGGCCTGTGTAGTCACTTCTTAAAAATGCACGGCTTTACTCTAAATTTTATCCTTTGGCTTGGAGGTTCCTAAGCAGGTAATGCACTTCCCAGCTAGAACTGCAGCTCCTGAGCCTACAAGATGGTACTATTAGAAATTACATAAGCGAGTTTGCTGTCTTTCTTCTGCTGACAGATTGAGGAAGTAGGTGCTTGGCTTGTTCAGAAGTTACTGTACATCCCAGTGGTTGCACCTGACCTGTAAATGTTTAAGCCAAACCATTCACATCAGGCTGCCATTCTACTGAAATGTGCATGTAGCAAACATACACTTTTAGGTGGTGTTGTCTGCCTTCACCCCTTGAGATATTATTGTACATAGGTGAGCACCAAGCATGTGAGTGTTGAAACACAGACATGGGGACTCCTTTTGTGGCACACTTTATCATGTATTTTCAAGTTATAAGTAATAATTTCTAAGTGCTAGTCTTGGAGGACTTTGTTTTGAAGTATAAAGTGTTTTGGGTTTTTTTTCCTGCTCCCTGGAGAAGGAAACAACAGTTTGTCAGAAATTATGCTTTGAAATTATGTTTATATGCAGGTGATCTGATTTGATATTTAAGTAATATATCTGTTCCAGGCAAATAGTTTGCAGAATTTTAAATCTTACCTTTTAGGCTTGAATTTTATTCCATGTATTTTATAATGATATTTTTTCAGCAGGAGGAAGAAGTGTTGCTGTGGTGCTGCAAGGCCTCAATTTTTATTGACCAATTACCGCAAGCACAGCAATTTACAGCAGCAGCACAGCCAGTGTTTAAAGTTCACTGGGGCTACAGCTTCCCCAGCCATAAAAATAATTTATATCTATGTGAATACCGCTGGTGGTTTTTTTCCCTCAGCCTAACAAAGGAAGCCAGGGCAAGCACAAGATGCCTCCTGCCTGCATGCACACAGGCTTTGTTGGGGCAGCTGTGGTGGGGATGGGGATGTCCAGGTGGTGGCTCTGCTGCCAGTAGCAGTGGACTGCCACCTCGCCCCCTCACATCCTTCCGACCTGTTACCTGCAGGCTTTGGCTGTACACCACTAGTGTCAAAATCGTCATTTTACAGAAAGATGGAAAGTGCCTGTGTTTTGGCACAGGCGTGCTGTGCCATTTAGTTTAACATAGATGCTATGATGTCCTGAGAGGTATTTCTGGCTTAGGTGGGGGGGGTTGTGTATTGATACTTGGGGTGCAACAGGTGAGGTCTGTAGCCTGAAGGAGGTAGGTCTCTGCTGTGTCAGGGGGGCAGGTTGGGCTCCTGCTATACTGCAAAGTTGTCAAACAGGTAGCTTTCCTAGGAACATTCTGTTTGGGAAAGAACACGAAAGAGCTGTGGATTACAGGAACACTGCTGAGCAAAAAACCTCAATCTTTGCATACCCTGTTGCTTAACACCAGAGAAATAATAATATCTAATTTGGTAATGCTTAAAAGAAGATTTGGTTCAGTTTAAACCATTTAAAGTTGTTCTGTTGACAGGTAGTACTTCAGACTTCCGACAGAAAAGCGTGATGTTTATAAAAGCTTTAATTTTTCTTGCATTTCAGATCGCCTTTATTTTGCTATTCTCTGCCAAAAACCAAAGAGTGGAGCTGCAGATACCCATTATTTCTGCATAGATGATGAACTGGTATATGAGAAGTAAGTACAGACTTTTTCTTACTGTTTTTTACATAAATAAATTAGTCAGAACAGCAGCAACGAGGAAGCCATCTAATTGACATGCTGTTTTTAAATGTAGCTGAGGGAAACATACCATTCCCATTACAGAACTAATTACACAGTTTTGATCCTCTCAGACTTAACTGCCACAATTATTTATATGAGTTAGAATGGCTTCTTGGCTTCCCATCAGGATTTCTTAAAATTCTTTTCAAAGCAGAAGCTTTCATTTTACCCATTCTTGTTAGAAGACACAGGAACATGATGCAACAATAGATACTCAAACATGCGCACTGAGCACTGTGAGCTGAAGGGGATGTCTTTGGTTGTTCAAGTATCAAGTGGAATGTCTAAACTTCCTAGAATGAGAGGAAAAAAGGCAAAATCAATTCAAGCCTTTATGAGGTGACAATGGATATATTATTTCCCCTGTAGTGAATAGTGTATGCCTTTACATGTGATCTGGAATGCTGCTAATTCTTTAAATATTTTTTGACTGAGGGCATGCTTACTGTTTTTTAAACTACTAATCAATCTTTATTCTCTGTATTCACTTTTCTCTAGCAATGTTAATTGCCTGCTTTTAAAGTAATGCTTTTTCTTGCTCTTAAAATAGTGTTTCTAAACTGCTGTCACAGAGTGATAGAGTAGTGAGAACTTTTCAAACCTTGAGTATTACAGTTTGGTTTTGAGTGGTGGTGTGTAGAGAACAAAGAAAAAAGTTTTAGTCCCTGTTTAAAGATGACAAGAACTGTTTCCTCCAACAAAATAGTATGTATGTAAGAAGGAATTATTGGTTTTAGGATGATGCACCTATATCATATATATTATTATTCCTTGTTTTGTGCATCTGATTTCTTTTTTTTTAAAAGAGCATTTACAGAGGTCATGTACAATTTTTCCCCTTTCTCCTACCAGCTTCTATGCAGACTTTGGACCAGTCAATCTGGCAATGGTCTACAGATACTGCTGCAAGCTAAATAAGAAATTAAAGGTAACACTTTTTTTTTTTTTCCCCCCAATATTCCTGACTTTTTAAAGTACAAAAACAAATGAGCCAAAAGGGTTTTTTTTCGTTCAAGTGCTTTCCTGGGTTCCTAATCCAGCTAAGTTTTGAGTGTAAATGCTAAATTTTATCAAGGTAAATTTAGGGAGGAGGAAGATTAGGAGGGAAAACCGAGTTACTTTAAGAGCCAGAAAATGTGCCACTGTGGCAGTAACTAATGCTAAGCTCTCAAAAGATCAGTTGCTAAATGGCTACAGACTTCTTTAAATGAAAAGCTCCCTTCCTGAAGTTCTTTCTTCCTGGCAATCTGGCAGCACTGAGTGAGCCTGAGGGTGCAATGCAACACACTTTTACTTGAGATGATTTTTGTTTGACTTGGGCTTCTCTTCTGGTCCTGGCATCAATTTGGTAAGAAGCAACATTTTATCATTGATAGCATTTATGGCATTGTCCTGAAGGAGACTGCTGTGCTCCTGCTGCACATTATCTTCTCAGAGGGGCACTCAGTAGTTTTTGGGATTGGGCTCTTGGTAGAGGACAGTGTCTTTAAAACAGAGTTCCTATATTAATTACAATGAATGACTTCAAGATAGTTGACCTCTAACAGATGTTGGAGTATAAAGCCTGTTAAGCAGATAAAAAAGCTTATTAGCATTAATATGAATCACAGTTTTCCTCTTCAAAACTGCTTAGATCTTGAAACTGCCACTGAACTGTGAAAACTGGGAAGTGTGCAGAACATTATGGTTTAACAGATTTTTTTTTTTTTTTTTTCCTCCATTCCTGTCACTGGTATTAGTTTGCATAATTCAGATTTGCATTGTCCCTGTGGCACTCTGAACAGGTTTGTGGAGACAAGATTTCTCTGATTTTTGTTTACAGGATGCTCTGAGGCAACACGAGTCTGTATTATAATCCCTTTGAATATCTTGGGTTTGATATTGGAGAGATATGTTAGGATCGCTGAGAACATGCTGCTGCTAGTGATCTGGGATTTGTCTTGATTGTGCTGAATAGTATCTGAGCAAGTAACTTTGCTATTTAAATATTGACATTTTATGATAGCTTAGCAGTGATCAAAGTATATAGTTTCAAGTGCATCAAAATTTGTTTCAAGGGCCAGTTAGGGGATAGTTTTTTGCTACCACCACAGATGTAAGTGTCCTTTCTATTGGTAATGCCATTCTACGCCCTTTCCAAGAAAGCTGAAGAAACTATATGCCAAACTGAGATGAAATTTTAAAAAGTTATTTATGATAAAGTTTAGAAATAGTTCCAAAATAATTTAATCTAAGCACACATTTTACAGTGGTTTTGATCCTTAGAAACAACTGCTAGTTGATTTATCTAGAGTCAGGTTTTCTTTGATCATGAAAAAAGTCTGAATTCAGTTTTCAAAACTATTGTGACTTTAACATGCCTGAGATGTTTTTGAGAATGCCACTTTGCATTTACTTCTCAAAAATGCCTATCTGTTACGTAGGGCTTGAAGTCAGAAGTATGAAATGCATTTAAGGTGAAAAAGAAAGATTACTGGAATTGGTATCAAAACATACTTTGGTTGGATAGTGGGAAAAATACTGGAACAACCTAGGCAGGGATTCCAAAGGTTTTGAAGGACTAGTCCACAGTGTACTTGGTCTTCTGAATACAGGTGACTGAAAGTAGGTGAACAGACCCTTGCACTTCTCTAATTTTATAAAAGAAGGCATTTAAAGTCTAAAATGCAAAATCATAATCTTGTTCATTTCTTGATACAGTCATTTTCATTGGTAAGGAAGAAAATAATTCATTTTACTGGCTTTGATCAGAAAAAACAAGCAAATGCTGCATTCCTCATAGGCTCCTACGCAGTAAGTATTTAAATTTTTACATTACATCAGCTTGCTAAATGTATTCCTTTTTTCATACTCAGTTTTTAAAACAGCAAGCTACAAAGCTCTTCTCTTGAATAATCGTCCAACTAATGTATTTTATAGTACAGTGCCACATACTAAGTTTTTAAAGTCTAGCAGGTATGTGAATGGTGTTGTATGGTTTTAGTTTTTTTCCTCTCTACTGCAGTCTGTGCTCCTAAGAAATAAGAGCACTACTGAAAAAAAAAAAGAAATTTTCATCTGGAAAAAATGACTGCTTCTTTATGTTTTTCTTTTCCGCCACTCACATATACTGTCTTTTCTTTTTTTAAAATAGAGAAATACTATCCAGCACAAAGCACTGTATATTATTTCCTGTTGCATGCACATGTAAATACACCTTTTGTTCTGCTTCTGCTTCTTTTCTAATGTAAGGTGATTTCTTCAGTTCACCTAGGAGAAGGAGTGAGATCATGTGGTAGGCATAGAGCCAGTATAAAGCCTGCCTGGGAGTGTACTTAGCCAAGTCCCCAACTGCAGAGGGGAGAGTGACTGGCTTTACATCACAACTGCATGTGTTTGGTATACAAAAGTGTAGTCAAGGAATAAAATGCTGAATGCTTCAGAATGAAAGATGTGATGTACCATATTCATGTTCTTCTTTGACTTGTGACACACTTTGATTGTAACCATCTCTCTTATTTATTGAGTGATAAAGTGGAGTGAGAACCCATGCAGTTTTTGATCTTGGAGATCTGAGGGGGTCAAAGACCATGTAGCCGTAGGTCATTTCTATTTATTACCTGCAAGACTATACAGTACTTGCTGTGATGCTGGCAATCCCCTTGCAGCCCTTCTACATCGTGCAGGAGGTCCATCTCCTCAGGGTTTCTCTGTCTGTTTTCTACAGTACTTATTACAAATTAAGAACTAGATTTCAAGATGTGTCACTCTTTGTATCTGAAATACAGGCACATAGGAATGTTGCTGTAGACCTTGGCATTCTTAAACAACATGGAAACTGGTAACATGAGTTACTAAACTTGTTTGCAGTTAAGGCATTATGTTGACAAAACAGCTTCAGCTTTTAGGAAAACTGATTTTCCTAGTGACTTGATCATAAAGGAGGCCCAGAAAGTGCGAGAGACTGCCTTCAATTACCAGCTGTTATTTGGAAGGAAGTGGGTTTTGTTTTTCCCTGAATTTTTGTTCTGAATATGTGTAGTAATATTGTGCAGGACAGCAGCTGACATTTTGAGCGGAATCCACAGTAGGGAAAATTAACTAATAGGAAAACAATCCCATACAAAAATACTGTGGTTGACTATGTAAAAGTGTACAAAAAATGTAAAACAGATCGTATTTTTGATTGTCCAGTAGCCCTGCCATGTTGCAATACCAACTTGCAGTTGAAGAGGAATGCTTGGTCAGATTTGGACAAAGGAATAGGCAGGTTTTGCTTCAGAGAACCACAGTGAAGGAGGTGGGAGTTGCAGAATACAGAAAGGATGCTAACACAGATCCTGCTGTCATGACTGACCAGCCAGTGCGTGTAGGGAAGGATTAGTTGCCAACAGCTGGCATATGGCAGAAGGAGGCTAGTCAAAACCACCACTGATTGTCAGGGTTCAGAGACTTGTGCTTAGGTTACTGCATTTCACAGGTTGAATATTTCAGCAGTTTCCCTTAAAGACTCATGGCAAAGTAAAGCACTATGCATCAGTCCCTTCCTTGAATGGGTGCATGTCTGTCTTGCATAACTGCAAGTGCTAGATAGTGAGTTAGCTCTAGCTAGATGCTGATTTTCTTTTCAATGCAACAGACTTTGGCTTTGGTGCTTCTTTTTGTATAAAGTAGGGTACCATTTCTTCCCAAATTGATGTGGGTGGGGTTCCGGTGAAGGAAGATGGCAGAAGAAAGACTGTGCCCCTGAGGCTTACTTTTTTCCCCTGGTGCCCTTTGATGATCTTTCATGAAGATGCAGGCTTAATTACAGCACTCACTGTGGAAGCATTCAAACATGGATGTCCCATCCCAGGTTTCTGCTTTCTGCAGGGAGAGTTGGATTGTTCTCTGTGGGGTGAGCGATGGTATAGGATCTGTTCAGAATGCATGCTAAATATATGTCTATAAGCATATATCCTGATTGAAAGAAAGTATACTGAGGCCTTCTTTATTTAAAACATGTGGGCTTAAGCATCCACCTACTTCTTCAGTTCAGAGTGCTTTCCTTTTTGATGAAGAAGGATCCATCCAGCTATTGGTCAAAACATAAAGAAGCTTTTCTGTAATTCTAGTTAATCAGACCATGTCCTATTGGTAATGCACTTCACTGCCTGAACTGAGTGTCACCATTTAGTTTCTCATCTGCAGTGTAAGTGGTAGATTGCTACTGTATTTGTGTTCTGTGGGTTGAATATTCTAGTCTGATTTTGTTTTTTTAGCTTTATGATGGGTTCCCATTCAAGCAGTTTACCTTGAGTTGAGGAACTGTGTGGCAGTGCATCAAGTTGGAGAAGGTCAGGTGGGAAGAACAAGGAAGTAGAAAAGTAGCCTTTGCAGAGTTAGTCCTGAAAATAATGCTTGTGCTTTTTTGCTTGTGTTGTAAGGCCCTTGATAACTTAATCATAGTTTTGGGTGCAAGGTTCTCCGTAGATGCAGGTGCTTTAATTTGTTACAGATAACAGGCTGAGGTTTTCAAGAACAGCACAGACACAATAAGCATGTGTGCTTTCTGATTTTGTTCTCTTTGGTTTTTTTGAACAGAGTCACCTTTTAATTATAAAACTATAATGAACTCTGTATAACTAGTTTTCCTCTGGAACTTGTATGCCCTCATAAACATTCAGTATTTTTATGAGAGCAATTTCTGAGCCTGTTACCTTAAGGTGCTGTTGAACTTAAATCTGTATTCTCACACAGAGTGTTATTTAACTTCTCCTTAAAGAAATTGGGATATATTAGCATGATTTATCATTCAACATATTTGCTTTAAATATATGTGTGTGTATTTATATACTGTGGGAATATGCTCATTTTGACTACTGAGGCAATTATGAAATGTCTTCATTAACTGTGGTGAAGTGTAAGGGCAGCTGTTAGCCTTCTGGATTACAAGCAAAGTCTGTTCCCAGTCTTTTTTTCACAGTTGGTCTGTTTTAATGTTACCCCCACTCCCTCTCATCTAACTTGTCTTTCTTTCCTCTTTAGTGGAGATAGTTTCTGAACTCTTCAGGCTACACACTTCTTTCTCCCCCCCCCAGCCCTGCCCCTGCATCTGTTGCTTCCTTCCAGGTGTACTTTGATGTGACAGCAGAGCCTAACTCAAGCTGCAGGGCTCTTCAATATAACATGGCCTTAAAAGTGAAGAACAAAGATTTCAAATATGTTGGTTTATATATATATACAGTTGTAGAATAAAATAAGATTTTTTATATTGAATCTTACAAATTTAGATCTTAATCCCTTTATGGTTCATCTTCCATCTATTTTAATACTGTGTCTTGCTTCATTTTTGTAGATGATAATACTACATAATGGGAATAATACTCTGTATAGATTAGCATAAATTTGGCATGTTCAGCCATGCAAAGGGTGGACAGAATTCAGTGTGTTGGGGTTGAATGTTTACACTTTATTTGGGTGGAAGGGGTGGGGGGATGGGAGGGGAACCTCTTTGTTCTTCACCTTTTAAAGAAAAGTTACATTTCCTTGGAAGCTCTGCACTATTCAGGCCTTGCTACTCTACCAAAGCAGCAGTGATCATCTGAGTTGATCTCTACAGTGGCTTCTTTTGATTTTCGCCAGGACTTGGCTGTGGGTGAGGAAAGTCTGCTTCTTCCATCATTGCTCCTTCTATATTAAGAAAGAAAATGTACCCTCTGTGTCCTGCCCACCCAATTCCCAAGCTCCCCCCTCTCCCCTTGGCTGCATTAACTTAGTAACAGTGTTTTTTTTCTCAGGCCTGGCACTAATTATGTACTTGGAGGGTGACCCTCCGAGGGTACCGCCCCATGAACTGCTGTAATTCAGGTCACCTTCTCCAGGACTCATCTCTGTACTTTGTCTATTTTCTCATCTTCTTTCTTCAGGGTAAGCAGCGTTTCCTTCACCCATTCTGATCTGTAGTACTGTTTTTTGCCTTTTCAGTTTGTTAGTGTCCTTTGTAGCTGTGGGCCTAATGCTGGGTGGAAGCTGGAGGTTGCAGAAGCAATTAGTGCCCGTCTGTGTTATGTAGAACTGCTCTGTTCTTACTGTGGCATTTGCAGAATTATCTCTGGCTAAGCCATGGGGAAGCAGGCAAACCGGTTTGTTCAGTGATCCAGGCTGAGTGGTGGTAAATGGGTAACTGCAGCAGCACTCAAATTCTGGGTGGGTAAGCTATGTTTACTGTCAGAGCTGTGTTTTGGTGAGAGGTGTTTGTGCTTGACAAGTGAGTGGCAGAGACAAGGTGGACAGAGTACTAGCCTTCACTTCAGCAAAAGTTGTCCCAAGTCTTTTTGGCTTTCTCTGTGTTCATGTCCTCTCGAAAGCTACCTTCTCTGAATTGTATTTTGGGAATCGTGATTAGCGTTCATGGTAGCAGCTTTTCCTGCTGGTTGTACTAGGTTCTTCCACACAATGTTCTTACCAGAATGCTTGTCTCCATAGGAGAAGAAGGGTTGCTCTTTGGGGATTCCTCATTATAGTACGATTGTGCTTTCTTAGCTGTCACGACGTATTGATGTGCCCAGCCCGGTCAGTTCCCAGCTAGTAGGGTTTTCCGTACCTCTCCTCAGCTGTTTAAAAGGTAATTGGAGGTTTCTTGCTTTTGTTTATGATGGACAAAGAGAGTTGCCAGAGACAGGCAGTTACTCCCTCTCTGCCACTTACATGAATTTGATGACTGTGTCTCTGCTAATGAAGGGACTTGATAGCCACATGTGCATTTCTTCAGTACACCACAAATCCATACAGGAAGCTTTTTATTCTAATATACCTCTATTTTAATTTTCCTGCATTTAACCTTTTCTTCTAAGGAATATTGCTGGGAAATGTCATGTATTAACTGACTTGTATATCCAATGGAGGATTTAATTAAAATATTTAATACTTTGAAGTTATATTAAAATTATCTTGTGTTTGAGTCTCGTCAACACAGTGGTTACTTGTATTTTTCAGAATGGGTGGGTTGTGGTTATTTGCAGTTTACAGCAGTTCAGGCTATTTTGAGTGATTGACATTTTTAGAACAGTTGTATCACATAAAATCTGCTTGCAAGCAGTTTAAAATGAATAATCTCATTGTTTTCTTACTTTTAAGTCAGTATGCTTGGTAAAATGTGTGATTTAGGTAGCAACTTTAGATTTTGCAGTTAAGGGTGAGCAGATGGATAAACTTGATTACGCTAAGCACATTATAGACCTGAATTTAAAGTGCTTTTTACAGACTTGTGTTGGTATAGTTTCTAACAACACAGCATATTTAAATATCCTATTTAATTTTCCTGGAGAAACAACAAGTTCTGTCATAGATAATTATTATAAAACATGTTTCATCTTGCATGCAGCATTACTATTTCACTTGGCAATCCCATGTATTGAAGATTAACATGCCTTTTTCAACCAGAGCCTCCTTTCCTTTCCCACCAGGAATACTTTTCATCCTATTGTGAATACCGTTTTCATAATTGTAACACTAATCTAGGAAACCTTTGTTTAAAAAATAGGGCTAGTTTGAAGACTCTCATATGAATCAGACAATAACATGGCTTGCTAAAAGAACTCTCATTCTATGGCTGATTTTAAATGCTCATAAATAAAGCCTGGGTCGCCTAGTCCTGCAAGCCCTTCTTTTTCTTTCAGTGAACATTATCACAGCTGTTTGACTACACAGTGATGTTGGCAGAAACAGTGCTTGAGTGCACCTTTCGCAGTACTCAAAATTTGGATGGTTCTTGACCATTCACTGAGCTGCCTGCAGTCCCTTAATTAGAAACAGATGTCCTAAATGAAAAGGATGATTAGAGCCGTGTTAATGGTTCAACTGCTAATCGCAAATTTCTGGCCATATTTGGAAGTTCAGTAGGGTGTTTTTTTGTACGCATAAAGACAGCAAATTTCTAAATTGTTGGTACACAAGTGATTACACAGTGTGATAAAATGGTGTGTTATTTTGGCTTGAAAGATGTCAGTTCCACATAATAACAATTCTCCTGGAAGGTACTTAGGTAAAAGATTTGTGAAGAATTTTAAGCGTTTTTCTGTGTGTATTTGTGTGTGTGTAGATGTGTAAGTATACCTATCTGCACTTGCATATGATTGTAGGAAAATTCTAAAACCTATTCAAATGTACTTGTGGATTATTTATTTCAGGTCTGCTGAATTCTCTTAAGTTTTTAAAAAAGCTACTTGTTTGGTTGTTGGTTGCTAGTTGGTTTTCTGTTGTGGGTTTTTTGTTTTTTTTTTTTTTTTTAATATTTGCATGACCTGCAGGAAAGTAGCCCCTT
>VZZY01025092.1:8882-81291 GCA_013400335.1 Eurystomus gularis | reverse complement strand
CCTCATGAGGTTCCTCTTTGCCCAGCTCTCCAGTCTGTCCAAATCCTGCTGAATGGCCGCACAGCCTTCGGGTGTATCAGCCAAACCTCCCAGTTTCATATCATCAGCAAACTTGCTGAGAAGACACTCTATCCCTTCATTGAGGTTGTTGATGACAATGTTGAATCAGCTTTCATTTGTAACTAAATTAAGAAGCAGGATAAACCCGTAATTCCTGCCTCTTACTATTTTAAACTTTTTTCTTTAACGTTTAGCTCTTATTCAGATTGTATTATTCACATTTTTCTGTTTTTGAAGTACCAGTAGACTTTTGTAGGAAAGGCAGCTGAAGTAATTGAATGTAAAAGGATTTTCTTGGCATAGTTAGTTGATTGTCTGTTCAAATCTGCATGCTTATAGTTTAGCATATGTAGGAATTTTTCAGAAAATACTTTTGTACTTGTCTGTGTGCAATTTCAAAATAAAAGTTAGGAAATTCTTCCCTTACCTACGGATAATGGGGAAAAAAGAGTTGTTCTTAAAGACATGGACTGCAATTCTCCATAGTCTGCTTAAAGGAAAAGGAATCAATGAAATAAAAGTTTGGTTTTGAGTTATTACTTCTAGGTCATCCAGGTTGCTGAGTTCCTGACAAGGAAGATTTTTGGTGGCTATTAATTGATCAAACAACATTACTTTGGATGCCAAATTTTAAGAACTTCTGAGTTAGGTGTGTTTGAAAGTAGTGCAAGTAAAATTAAATGCTGTAATTCCTCTCCCATTCTGTCAGCTGCAACGTACACCCATGTGTTGATAAATCCTTATAATAACTTTAGCTTTCGCCAGGACACATCTAGACACTTCAGAAATAATTATCGAACTAGGATGAAAGAATGTTGCATATATTTCCATGTTTTTATTTAAATGTGTGATAAAAATTTCTATATTAAGCAGTATAGTCATATGGAGTCTGAAGGGGTGTTCTAACTGCGACACCTACACATAAGATAATTGAAGGAATTTAGAGTCTTTCTTCAGATGGTCAGATGGCAAACTACATAAATATTAAGAAAAGTTATGCTGTCTGTGTCAAAATCATGAATAGAATAGATCCATCTGATTAAAATATTTCTGTAAATTAGAATATAAGAGAAGAAAGAGTAGGTCCTGGTTTGCAGGATGATTAGCAGAACTTGTGCTCTGCATCTGCTGATCCTTACTGACTTTATGTGGATTGTGCACAGGTTATTTTTTATGCTCGGACATATCAGCACTTTCTGTGCTTGCAAAAACCTTTCCTCTGCTTACTGCGGTATTGAACAAGAAAGAAATGATAGCAATAAGAACAAAGAAATAAAGTCAGGGAAATGAGTGTATGGAATTTATTTGTAATTTTAATGTTGTTGGTGGTGTTAAGTTTTCTTGAGGGAATAGATGGTTATCTGATTTTCTTATTTAACATACTGTTTGAAATTTTCTTTCGCTTTTCCTTCTTATTGAAACTTGCTCAAAGAAAGAATGTTTCAAAACAACAGCAACAAGAATACAATCAAAATGTATCAGGAATATAGAAGATTACAGCTTAGTAAGTTTAAGTACTGAATTTAAATGTTTCTTTACTGTTTTGAAACAGGGACATTCACTGTTGATGGAAATTTTAATTTAGCTAGATTTCCAGTGGGCTGTTTGTTTTCCTTCTGCAGACTACAGTGAGTCATTGTAAGGGTGCATTGTTGATCAAGTTTCAAACAAGCTAGAAATTTGCAGCAGCCCTTGGTTAAAATCTAACAGTATTTTCTCTGTGTTTGAAAAAATGATAGATTTTGCTTTTCAAAGTTTAATCGTAGCTTTTGTGTGCAGCAAAAAAGCAGTGTGGAGCTACTGAAAAATTTTGTTGGTGCTTTCTTTTGTTGTGCCAAAAATGTTTCAAAGATCCATTGTGTTCAATGAGCAATAAATACACTACAGCCTGGTGATCAGGGTGCAGGTGTGGGCTTGGAAAGATATGATTTTAGGAATGAATGGCATGGGATGAAAAGGTCTGCTCGTTCCCACATGAGATACAAACTTGATCCTGTGTCTCCTGTAGCTCTGATCACTATCCTAAACACTTGGTAATGTTGGAAAGGTGAAAGCTCAGCTTTCAGTCTGGAAAACATTTTTTTTTAGTAGTACTACTAAATGGGTTTTGGGAAACGTTTTCCTGGGACTCTTGTATGGTTTTTATTTAAAAAAAGAACATATGAGAGATTTCTTATAGGAAAGAATTTCTTGCATTCAGGCATTTTTACTTAAAACCAGTGCAGGCAAATGGTGTATACTAACCCTCAAGTAAATTGACCATTAGAAAGAACTGTTAAGTCATGTAGTCGTTCCTTCTGAGGCCACGAGATGATTGATCACAAATTACAACATAGAAAATATGAATTATATTTCATAAAGATTAATATTTGTATTCTCTTAAGAATTTAACAAAAATGAAACTTATTTTGGACCAGTGTAGGAAATAGTTATGTATAATTTCTGTAGAAATTTGGCTAAACTGTTAGCCTTGCAGTAATAGCATAGCATATTCAGCTTGAATCACTCTTTAGTACAAGCAACAAGATCAACATTAGGTAAATTTTTATGTGATTAAAGAGGATTAATTGTGAAATTTGATAGGTCTTTAAATGGGATACCGATAAAACTGTTCTAGCTTGAGACCTTCACAAAAATAAATATGGAGAGCGAGCAACTGAAAGATAATCTTTCAACTCACTGTTCTCTCACATGACCGTTGTAGGCATAATCTCATGAGGGATGAGGAGCTTGTATTTGACTGGAATTGTTTTCACTTTGCTATAACATTACAAAAGATGAGACCATGGTGCTAGGATCTCCTGACATCCCAGTGGTCTCTTTTTTTTTTTTTTTCCTATGAAAGTTCCTTCCTCCTCTGTTGGATGAAACGTGGTGTGTACCTGAAAAGTATCATCACTAGATGCTCCAGTCTCTGCATCTTCATTATCTACCTCCAAAGAAACCTGATGCTGATAGTGAGTGGGGGAAGAAAAGGGAAATTAAACAAATGGTTGTTAGAGGAGATCGTGGAGAAACTCAGGATTCCCATGAAGCTGGAACTCTCCTTAATGTATTTGGCAGTGGGAAAAGATCCAAGCAAGGATGCTGAAGGGAAGCAAAACTGTTGACATGAAGGAAGCTTGGGAGTCTGGCAAAGAGTTCTATAACCTTTGCCAGACTAACATCAGCTCACATCGGTAGAAATTGTTTAAAACCAAAAGGTGCCTAGTTGATGCCAAAAATACATTGTTAAAGTGATGTAGAAATACTATGTCTTTTTAAAATTAGTTATGTTATAGATCTTCATATATTGACATAACTTCTTATGCATTTAGAAGGTTTTTCAGCTACATCCAGGAGGGGACTTGAGTCTCCAGCTTGATTCTGGTGCAGTTGCCCTAGGGATCACAAAACCTTATACAAGGAAGGGAGGGAGGGCTGGCAGAGAGCTGCTGTGGCACAGAATCAGAGCCACACTATGCTTGTTGACTGTAGTGTGGCACTGTGATAGCTGAAGTACACAGAAATGAGCTGATTTTGCCTTGGGAAGAGATGTTACATGACTATGGACCTTACTGTGGACTTCATTAACATTCTGGATGAGGCAATTAACTTACATGAAACTCCAAACTACTGAAGCTAGACTGCCAAATCTAGCTTAGGCTTTCTTTTCAATATAGTGCAACATGCAGTATGAGCACCCTGAGTCTAAACATTCAGGTCCTTGGAGGATATCTCAGGGCACTGCTTTATGAAGCAAAGTCTTGCTTTCCTGAAGTTCAGAATAAGATGCTCAGGTTTCTGGCAAACCAGTCTGGCAGAAACATTGCATAAAAACTCAGAGTTTCCTAGCTTTGAGTTAATCAGTAAAACACAATCTTATTTTGTGGCAAATCCGACAAGCTGCAGAAATAGAACTCTGTGTTTTGGTAAAAATTACTAGGTGAGAAAGAAAACCTCTTAGAGAATAGTGATGTATCCTTCATACTTGCAGTGCTAATCCATATTTGTCATGAAGAAGCAAGCTTACTGAGCTTTTTATATATGCATTGAACCCCATCATGAAAATAATCAACTGGAAAAATGGAGACAACTCATTTTAACTGTTGTGTTAAAGCACTCTCATTTAAATTGAAACCAAATAGCCTTTTGCAAAGCTGCCTCCCATTTTCATGGCATTATGCAAATAAACACAAGAGATGAATCACAGATATTATTTCTTAATCCATTCTCTGGAACTGTGTTTAGTGCACAAAGTAAAAGCAGTTCAAAATCCTGTAAGGCTACTCTTAGTGACAAGCAATGCTAGTGATCAAGTGCAGCAAATGTGGTCCAGAGCCTCAGTGAAGAAACCAGAGCGTTCAGCAGTTGGTGGAACTAGCCTAGCAAAGTTGCTTGCAGCATCACAAAAAACATGTTGTTCCTTGGCAATCAGGGTGAATAACTTCCCAGCTTGAGCCCTAGCCTTCAGAGAAGTAATGGAGATACTCAAAACTTGCATTTTGGATACCTTATTCAGAAGCTTCTTTCTTAGGACCTAAGTCAAATCTCTCCGAAGGAAAGACAACCGCTCTTCACTCACATGGCAAAGATCAGATTCCTTTGGCTGCTAAGGAAGCTCAGGTATCAGACACATCCTCACTGGTTAACTAAGTTCAAATAGATAAGATACAAAGGGCTTTTGAAGCTTAACGTGTTTGTCTTGGACGAAGTATGCCAACCTTGTGCCCTTTGCACATAATTCTTTGGACAGGGCTCCTGCTGCACATCTATTTGTGGGCTTGTGTTAGTTTTCCTAAATTATCAATGACATCCATTCATGTGGAAATTAGTGCCAACACACAGAAATTGCTAATGAAATTGAAATTGAATTGGAAAGCAGAGCCTCAGATCTCTTCCACCAGTGGTGGCCAGGGCATTCTTAACTTTGCGAGAATAATTTACATTAAATTTCCCATCTGCACTACCTGTTCATTATGGATTTAAACTGCAATCAAAATTAGCTCAGGGGTCAACTGTTTGAAAAAGAAAATAAAAAATGAAGCTACATGTATTAGCAAGGGGTGGGAAGCCCCTGTTTACATAGCTTTCAAAGTAGTCCGGAAGAAAAAAATACGTAAATTTGAACCAATTCAAATCATGTGTGGGATCCTGCTTCTAAGAAAAAAGCAACTGCAGTACTCTCAACTGTGAAGATGAGGCCTCCTTTTATGCACAAAAATCAAAAGCTTGCTCCTCAAAGTTCTTGCCATGTTGTTTTTTACAATGTCTTATATCTTTCTTTTTCTTTTGTTCTTATGATGCTGCTTTCCTACCAGGGCAGATATGAAAGGTAGTCTTGTATTTTTTCCTATATCTATAAGTATGGGATATTAAACCCTTCTATTTTCAGTTACATAATAAGGATTTAAGCAGAAGCATATTTTCCCCTAAATCAAAATAAGTTGAATTTTAGATTACCTAATACTTCACAGGAAACGCTGAGAATTTGGGATTGAGTCCTGCATTTCTAAACAATATTGAATTCCAGTTTTGTGAAAAAGACAATTCCTTGCTCTTTAGAGAAAGAGTTAAAACAACATATGTTACTTTTTAATTACTAGGAAAAAAGAGTTTAAATAGGTAACAGAATGTAAGGAGTTTTCCATTCCTAAATTTTTCAGGGAAGCTCTACATTAAACTGAATATCTGACTTTTTCAGCAATTGACACTTCTACTTCCATCAAAACTAATTGCTTCACATGATCTCTTTTCACATTTTATGGCATGGTAATTAATGCTGTGTTTCAGTATATTAGAAAAGCTGTAACTTAATGCTTTCTCACTTCTAAAACTCTTAAGAGGCAGTACTTAATAAGTAAAAGTCTGAAAAAATCAATATAAATGCACGGTTGAGAAAAAATGTCATATAGGAAAACAGTAAGACATCTGAACTGACTGTTTTCCTATAATCTAGTGTCTGTAAGGACATAGAAAACTTTTTCAGCAATGTTAGAAATTGTCAAATGAATAAAGAAATGTGTTCAAGCCATACAAAACTGAAAGTACAAATTGCACTGCTTTTATTGATATGTCCTCACATAATAATGTTTCTTAGATCACCAAAGGAAATAAATTACTTCATTCAAAAGAGTCTAGAAAACTGTTTCCCATTGATTAGTGTCTTTGTTTTTAAGAAGAGGAGTTTTCTGAAGAACAAAAAACCAAGGAAGGAGCTAGGAGGGATATTACCTCCGTCAGTATGAGACAGATACATAGAAAAACCCTTCCATATGGAAAGATTTTATAGGAGACAGTTTGGTCTTCCTGTCATTTTTAATGATGCAGCCCAAAGATAAGATACAGCTAGCTTGCTGTTGTGTTAGATACAACAGTCTAAATGCAAGAATTGAAATCCTGTGGAATATCTCTTGATGTTAGTAGGTCCAGGATATTGGTTAGGATGCATTTTCCCAAGAATGCAAGAATTACATCCTGTTCAAATGTATTAGCTGGTTTTATAAGCATTGCTGTAAGCTCAAAACATGAGTGAATGAAAGTAAAAGGCTTCCCTATAGAAAATTCTGATATTCTATATGTATATTCTGTGAAACCACAGTCCCAGGAGAACAATTATGTGTTCACATGGGATGTTATAAAAGTGTTATAAAACCACCATAAAATGAACTTCACTTTAACTGTATGAAAGTGTCAAAACACTTTATAGAAAAAACATTGAGAAGTAGATGCAGCAGTGGAAAATAACATATGTGAATAGCAATGGACTAATGGATTAAAAGAAAAGAGAACTAAAATTCTGTGGTTATAAAAGTACAAGAACATTCTTGACGTTTTGGGTAAATAGTGAAAGACGAATAGAGAAACAGCTTGACCAATTAATAAGCCTTTGAGTAGAGGTTTAGAAGAATGAAGTGCTTTGATTAGAAAGACCAGTTAGGGCAAAATCATTGAGATATATTCAGTAGAACAGCTGAACTGAAAAATAAGATCACAGAACCACAAAAATCACGCAACAATTCAGGTTTGAAGGGACCTCTAAACATCTAGTTCAACCTCCTACTCAAAGCAGGGACAACTTCAGAGTTGCAGGAGGTTGCTCAGGGTCTTGGCCTATTGAATTTTGAAATATTCAAAATACGGACAAATTTGTCTGAACACAGACCAAAAAAAGTGAAAAAAATAAACTGTTCCTAGCTACTCTCATTGTGAAATATTTTTTCCCCCTGCACCCAGGCAGAATTTCTTTTGCTGCAACTAGGACAATTGCCTATTGTCCTCTGAGTATTTCATACGGAATCTATAGAAAGCCAAGGAGAAAACATTCCATCAACAGTGCAGCCAGCTTCTACTTCCATCAAGACATTCCAGATAATTTTCCTTGTAATTTCCTTATCATTTTCCAGTTACAAATTTTTACATTCTACCTGTCTTCCTGTTGTCCTGGGCTTTTAAAAGCCGTATGATTCATTCTGCTTTTTTGGAGTGTCAGAGGGCAGAAGAATCAGGGGAATCAGATTTATTCTAATTACTGCTTTGTTTTTCCCCCACAAGATATCAGCCCGTCCTATAGATCATACACTTTGCAGCACTGATTTATGTCTGTGGTACAGCTAGTCTCACTGGGGTACAGAAGAGTCATTTACCCATCAATGAACCTATGTTTCACTTAGTGCCATTTGTTTACAGGAGAGAGAGAAAAAAATATGACTCTGATTTCTGTTTTTAAGTCAGAGTAGCATTTGCAGTAAATACTCTGGCCCATCTGAATATTAGGTGGAGCATATTTCTGTAATCATTGGAATTTTTATTCAGGATGTGCTACAGGTTTGATTACAGGGTTGGCAATCTGTCTCTGGATGTGTGGCACAGATCAGGGCAACAGCCTCCTCCGTTATTTCCTAACCGACTGTCTCTGCTTTTTTGTGCTGCTGCTCTGTTCACTGTTAATGTGTCTTTTGATCTTGCCAGCACTGTCATAGTAGAAGTTGCCTTTCTTGCTTCTACACAAGTATTTGAAAACCTGTCAAAGTGCTGAGGTTTTCATTATATGCTTTTCATCATTACTCTGTCTACACTGAACAAGTTTATTTCAGAGGCTTTGCTAGAAAATGACATGAAACATGACAATTTATTTCCTTGTCCTTTCATTACATTAGAAATGCCACAAAAGATTTAGAATCCATTTATTTTTATTAAAAGGCATGATGTACTGCTTTACCAAAGAGAAGACAATGAGAGAATGAGAAATATTAATTTGGGATGTTGTGGTGATTGAGGGGCTTTGAGTCTGAGGCATTTGAGTAGAAAATCTATTTATTTGTAGTACGAAAATACAAATGTTTTAGTTACATTTTTAAGAGATGAATAGCTGTGAATAACATAAAACAGCAGAGGATGAAGAAAACACTTTTGATTTGGTGGAGTATCTATAGTATAGACACTTATTTGTAGTCAGCTTCAGAAAACTCCATTTTCTTTTGTTCTGAATCACAATTTACTGTTGTATTTATTTCCAGGCTATTATAGATATTAGTGCTATATAAGCCATAGTTTCTTTTTGCTATTACTGATATTGCATTCAGTACCAATCAAGAGGGTTTTACTTAATGCTTCCTCTTAACAAAGAAATGTGGATAAAACATTCAGTGTGAACTGAGAAGTACCATCTTCAGGAAGGTGCTATCCTATTAACAAAGTGAAAAAGAAGAATTGTGGGTATGTGGGATATATTTGCAAATTCATCTTATAAACTATGGCTTAAAAATATTCCAAGCAATCCAAAAGCTAAATCAAATTGTGGAATTCTCAGAGATACAAAAAAAAAAAATAATTGTTAATTCTATAAATGTTAGGTGTTTTATAGATATGAATGATACTGTTACAAAAAGCTGAAGTCTGTTTTGTGTGTATGCAAGTAGGCACAATTTAAAGGATGAAATTTTGGGCCTGACTAAAGAAAATGGGAGCTGTGCCATCTAATATACCCTGTTATTTTTAAAACTTTCTCAAATTTTCTGCAGAGAAGATAAAGTAGGAGAAGCCAATGTGAGCTTTGGAATTTTTAGTGGCTTGGGAAGGAGGTTTGTAAATAATGTTCTTCAGGAGGGCTGCTGAAAGCCTCTGCAAAATGTACAGCAAAGCTCCATCTCTGCTGAGCCTTCTAAATTACTTGATACTTTGCATTCAGTTTTGTACTCTTTAGGATAACAGAGTTGTATGGATCTAGCCCAGCTGAAGATCTGGGTAAAGTAGGTATAGCCAGTTGGACCATCATTAGAGTAAAAATGCTCCTTAAAGGAGTGAAGTATAAAACAAAATCTAGTTGTATTTTTACCAAAAGATCATGCTGAAGTTTAGAAGAGTAAAGTGGATCAACTTGTATTGAAAAAAATACCTTCAGTGTTAATTTACAATAGGAATATCAAGCAGTAAAGAGAGTAGATGTAATAAAAACACTGAGAGAATGTCAGTCTAACTGACAGTTAATTTGCACATTCTCATTAAACCAGCATCTTGAAATAAGGATCATTTAATTATTACGAGCTGCTAAGTACAGATATAAAATATTGACCTTCTCTTTAAAGGACATTGGTCATTTTTACTGGATTTCAAGCATCTGTCTCTAGGGTAGCAATTTAAAACTTGAAGTGATTTCCTCTTTGAGTTGCTTCTGGTAGGTAAGAGAAAAGTGAGAGGGTGAAATGAAAGTCAGATGAGGCCACCAATATCAGGAATTAGTCAATAAATTTCATATCAATGTGTTCATTTCCCAATTTAGAAAAAAGTGCATCAGTCTCCATGCTGAAGGGTTGGTTGCATTTGCACTTGGAGTTGTGTTGTAAGGTACGATATATTTGAGCACAGCTAGTTAGTGCCAAAACATCAATAAAAGCAAATGAGTTTACCTGACATACAGAGCATCATGAATTTTACAGGCACAGGCAATTGTATGTTTTTTCTTATATTAAGTATGTATCTGACATTTATGCCCTGACTTGTTTTTTGTACAAAGAAACATAATAAACAGCGCTATTACAAGACTGGTATTTTCTGTATTTTATGGAGTCATTTGAAAAATGAAAAATCGTGTGTAAGAAGTCAACATTTTATTATGGTCTTATTTGACTTTTCTTTCATATTTTGCAGTCTTTCCCTTTATTTATTAAAGTAGAAAAACTGAATTGAAATCGTTTTAAGCCAGAAAAAAATAGAAGGGAAAAAATATTTAGGAATCCAGGCTGCAGATTCATTGTCAGACTTGTTTTCTCTCTTTGAAAGAGAGTCATAGAAATTGAATTATAATTATGGAAATACTAAAAAAAGACACTTCCAAATTGGTATTTCTTAATACACAGTATGAATTTTACTCTTTTTTCCTATTTCTGTATTTAAAGAGAGAAAAAAAATCCATTACTACTGTTTGACTTTCCTTAATCTGTTTGAAGATATTGTACAATTCATTATTTTTAAACAAGAATGGTTCACTGTGAACACACATCTATCTTATTTATTGCCCTAAACCGTCCTGAATTAAGTCAATTCACATGAAGAATTTGGCAGTACTGTTTATACAAAGTCTGTTTTTCTTTACTTACAAGTGTAAATCAGGAATAATGTCATCCAAGTTGAAAGAGAAGGAGTAGGAAGTGTGTTCTTGATTTCAGATATACGTTTTACAGCAAGCAGCATGTGAAGGAACACATTCAATATCATTCTTCTTAGTAACCCTTTGCAACTGTCAACTTTTTACTGACTGAAGAGACAAATAAAAATCCTGAGCAGACTATTAATAATACTTCTCCAAGACTGAGCATTTGTAGAAATCCCATCAAAACATCAGACAGCCAAATCTTTTTGATCAATGCATCTGGGAATGAGGAAGGCACAGCTTGCTCGAAAGGGGTAGGAGTTAGGGGAGATAGGGAAAATATTTACATCATGTATCAGCTTCTCAGATGTCTAGAAGGATCTAGATCATGTTATTTCTTTTATTCATTCCAGACAGACTTTTAAACAGAAATTAGTACAGTTTCCAAAGAACAGTTGAGTTCATTTTATGTGTTCAATTTAGAAAATACGTCTCAGCTATACTGAAGCCTGATTACAAGAACCTCACTATTTACTCTTTTTGAGGATGCAGAAGGAGCTCTGCAGCAGAGCTAATCCCTTCCACAAGCCATGAGCTAGGGCTCTTTACTAAAACCATGCATGTAAGAGCAGCAATTTTCCAGAAGCTGGTGAGGTTGCTTATGTCTCAGATAGACACTGTGTTCAGGGAAGTGTTTCCTTTTGCTGTGCTGGGGCCATATGGGCCATTCCTAGTAAACTTAAATAGCTTAATAGCCTGGAAGAGCCAGCCCTTTGTTTTCCCTGTTGCTAGCCAGCTAGCCAATTCATTAAATTCACAACATAGCTAAGACTGAATTTTAGTGAATTCAGAAATGTTAGGAATTGTATTAAAAATCAACTAGATAAAAACTAATTTAATTATTTCATGTAGCTAGAACAAATCTTGTTGCTAGAAACCTACTACTTTAGAAGGCAAAACACTGAATAAAAATGTCTCTATAGAGAAGTATCTTGAGACAAATATTAGAGAATATTCTCTTTGGAGAAACACTCACTAGCTGGCACTCTGACCTACATTTGAAATGCATGGGCAATCAGAGTACATCTGGGGACTAATGTAGAGGAAAGGTTATGCATTGTAGGTTGCAGAACTGAGCTAAGAATACACATTAATTCAGGTAAATCTGTATCTGAATGGCTACAATAAAATACAATAATATTAATATGATATCAACATTCTTACATAAGTCTAGTACTTCCATTTAACTTTTCTTAATTTCTTTTTATCTCTTAAAAGGTTAAAGTAGTTTGATGTTTTCCTGGATCCTACATACATTGTGTAAGTGTCATTCACCTTCATAAATATTCTCTTGCTGTTTCACCTGGTAACATACCATTACAAAACAATCTCTTGACTTAAACAACACGGGGATCCCAATTAATAAAGCCCTAGATAATTCGGGGGTACTATTAATCATTCTGCATTGTAGTATTCACTAAGATGAAACCACTGATCTTGCACAATAATTGAAGCAAATGAGAAATAAAAGAAACAAACATCCATATATTTTCAGAACAGCTTTTGGTAATAAAAATGGAACTCTTGATTAGGACATCCAGATGGACTTACGACTTTAATTACTGAGTCTTTAAAAATGTTGCTCTATTATTTTCTTTAGAAATTATTCTTTTAACTGGCTAGCTATTTCCTCTATGATAGTCCCTACTTGTATTAGTGGAGAAAATAAGACAGGGAGGTTTTCATCCTCAGCTGTTAAGTTTCAACATTGAAGGTACAGTAAGAGCTTCTGTTAAATGTGCCATGGGGTAGAAATTAATGTATGTCTGTGATGTAACTATTCTAGAATTATTTCAAGCACTTTTATAAAGATTAAAGCCAGGCCTTGCTAAGTGACAAATAAAATTTCTCTCCCCTACCTCCCATTTCTCCCAGCCCTCAAGCTTTCTCATTTATGCAAATGAAGGAATTTTGTGTGTGTCTGTTCTTCTGCGGGAAATATTTTAAGTGGCTGAAAACTACATTATGAAAAATGCTGGGGTACAGAACTTTGATACATCATCAGCTACCAATTTCCCAGAGAGTGCCCAGGCACTATTTAGGGAAAACAGGCAATGGGAAAATTTGCTGCAACCATGTCTTTTTACAGGCAAAGAGAATTCTGGCTGATGGATGTGGGTAGCCTGCATCCCGTTGCTGGGTCTATCCTAGAAGGCAGTGGCTCTGGAATGCTGTCAAATAGCATGTCAAAATTCAGGCAGAAAGCAAGCGACAAACCCACTTAAAACTGTTGTCCCTTTAGATAGGCCTCTCATTGCTCCACCACCTTTGCCACCTCTAATGTAATTTCTCTACATTCTTTCTTGCTGAAGCACACTGAGAAATACTGCAGGGCTAGTAGAGCAATAATGGTGAATATTTCTAATGTCGCTTTGTGTGAACTTATTTAGTAATTTTTCCTGAACTTGTATTGTCTTAGAAACATGTTGATCCCTTGAAACTTTTGAAGAATAGGAAGATAATTTGATTTATGTATATGTTTTCCTTCTGTATACAGAGAAAGAAAAAAATACTTAGGAATTTAGTTTTCCCTGTAATTCAATAACATGTACAATTTCATCCCACTGACATCGTGTAAAGTATAATGCACTGAATAACATGATTAACGTGGCCAAGAAAAAATCAGCGTTTTGCAGTTTTTGTCATTATGTCCAGTCATGACTCCACACTAACACTTGTCTTCTTTATTTTTCTGATATATTGGATTAGCCTTGGAGTAGAAGTCTTTGAAAAGAAGAAATCCCACGAGAATTGGAAGTATTGCACCAATCTGCTTACTCCATGAACTACAATTTCATGGTCTTGAGAATATAAAACTACTGTACAGGGAAACTTTATTTTCAATAATAATAAAAAAATTAGTAATAATAATGTCAGGGACTCCTAGGCTGTACCAGCATTTTAGCATTCTATTGCAGGGCTATAGAGAAATTTGAAGTAGAATTTATTTAAGAGAAAAATCTCATAAAATTTGCTAAGAGTAAAAAATTGATACTTTTAGATGGTGTTAAAGATAACAGCAAAAATGCTTCTTGAGCCCAATGCTTATTTTCATTACAGTTTATAAAAATTATGCATTATCTCAGTTGATTTGCACTGGGAGAAAGATGCTTGTGTGTTTAGATGCAGACAACCTTTCTCAATTCGCTGGTTTGCTGTCTTGGCTGGGACTTAATTTCAGATTATTTTGAATTAATTTACTTTAAAACACATGGATAAGAGTAGTGAACCTAATTTCTGGAGCAGTTTACTAAAGCCACCATAGGAATGAAAGCTGCTGAAAAAAAGTTAACCTTAATCACCAGATATAAAACAATGCCAAGTTTTGGTGCAAGCACTTTTGAGTATCATCTAAACTGGCTAATGCATATTCTCTCTTCCCAGGTAACCCTCCTTTATCCATCTCCTGAAATACTGTCAAAATCTACTTTGTACAATTTTATGGTCTGCTGCTAGAGTGTGTTAGCAACTGTTTGGCATGTTCTATTTGTGAGTGATTTTTTTGAAATTTCCCTCAGTGCACGCAGAGATGCTTATTGGCAATGATCCTATCATCAGCAACATTCAATTAAAACTGATTCTTGATGTGCAGTGGCTTTTCAATTTCTGTTGTTCTCCATTTCCAGAAAGAATTCTTTGTCATATTACTACTATAAAAAGGATTTATATTTTTGAGATATTTCTATTAAGAGACAACCTAAACTTTTATTTTAAATTAGTGAAATGAAACTTTCATGGTTACATTATGCACTAAATTAGACAATGTTTCTAAAAAAGCCCAATAATTGAGTTTAATCATGAACGTACCACACTGATATTTACTTTCATTTTTGTAGCTATTAAAATATTTTCTATGAGTTTTGATTTAAAAATTGGGGGCACGTGTGAGGGTACACCTGAGCTAGCATAGAGCTGCATTAGTGATGACAGCTTCATGAAGAATGTTAGATAGAGATTTCATTTTTATTTATTGGAAAGCATGTACTGAGTGCTGTACAAGGCAATCTGTAGAATAAGTATTTGCTCCATAGCCACGGTCTTGCAAAAAGACGGGTGGTGATAATTTTGCTCCTGGTAGACTTCAGTTCTTCCTTTGCTGCTTCTCTTTAATTGTATGTCACTGTTGGTGCACGTTTGCAAGAAGTAGGACTTCAAAATCACTACAAAATTGGCTTTTCTTAAAAAGGTACACAAATTGAATTTGGATTTTTCAAAACTGTGGTTTGAACTTTTCATGGATTCCTTCCCTTCAGTAGTCAATCAGTTCAAAGAAGGATGTATTGTTTAAAATGTTCTTCATTTTCATTACATTATATTAACAATACATTTCCCAGTTAGTGTTATCTCTTAGTCCAACCATTGTTTTTCATAATGGATATCTAGGAAGAAGCTATTAGTCAAGGTAATGCCACTCCCTATATACTTCCTGAGCATTTACATATAATTAATGGGATTAATTAAATGAGATCCTTACAGGAACTTCAAATATTGTTTTGCAAAAATAACCGAATAGACAGCAAACCTGACTCTGTGAAGTGTTGTTTGTACCTTCCCGTTCTCAGGAAGATAAAGAATACACATGGGTCCAAGATAGCTTCTGGCTCTTCCCAAGGTGGAGCTCATAAAATCAACTAAAGCGTGTGTAATTTTCTCCTGGTATTTGCATAATTGCTTTGGATTCATGTCAGAGAATAGCTTGGAAAAACAATTCAGCCCTGTCATCCACATGCAGGTGTCACAGGTGTATTAATCTTTCCCTTATGTGGTAGGAAAAGGGCAAGAGAAGAATAGGTACAGCCACTCTCCAGCTGGCTTTAATGTTCACATCACAGACTGCCTTCTCTTGTGCATCAGTAGGAAACCATATGCAGTGCTTCAGGTGTCCTATACTCTCTAAGCTTAGTCTCAGTCATCTGTACAAAGTTCGGTCAAAATGGGGAGAGGGGAAAAGAAAGAACAACTCAGTGCACTTCACAAAGGCAGTCTGGCTTCCCTTTAGCAGTTTCCAGGCTGTTTTGCAGCTGGTCTTTTAGGCAGTACTGGCCTATTATAGTTGTTGCTCTTGACGGCAGGATTTTAATAATTAGATTGGTACGGTCTTTCTTGCTCATTAGCTTCACCTGTCTATTTATTCCCATTTTCACAGTAACGGAAAAGCAACAGTGACAACTATCCTGGGTAGAGGAGTTGCTTCTTACATTCTCCACTTTAATTCTAGTCCATCCTTTGCAAAAGCAGCTTGATTGCCATGTTGCTCGTGCTCACCAGGATTGGGGCATGAGCACCCCGAGTCAATGAGAGATGCTGTGTACAGAAGGCTCTAAGCCTGAAGGATGACAGGTTTGGGGTTCTTTCTCCTTGTCTGAAGCCCTGTACATGTTCTGCCCTAAAAAACATCAAGATGAAGGGGCTTTTACAGAATTATGTATTATAGTACCCCAAAATCTGCAAATGCAGTGTGATATTGAATTTGGACTGGAGTTCCTTTAAAAAACCCCATGCTATTGTATTTGCAAAGCATAGCTTTGACATATGAATTCTATTTTTGCCAGGGAAGTAAAGAGATTTAAAATAGGTGGTGTTTTTTTTTTTTTTTAATTATTTTTCAGGAAGTTCAGAAAGAGGAGATAGAGTTGTTAATGTTCCTAATTTTACTCTAGTTATCTGCCCTTGGAGCCTTTTCACTTAAAAAAACAAACAAAAGAAAAACCTCAAAACCAAACAAGAACAGAAACAACCCACCAACAGGAACCAATCCAAACAATAAACCTTACCTTGAATCAGTAGGAAGTTTAAGATCTAATTATGCTAATTAATCTTTTTAAATGACACCTTGTTAAATGCAACTGTTTAAGAGTGAAATTTAATTAAATCCTACTGCTTACAGAGCTGAACAATGTTAGTACTTAAGGGCTTTATGATTTTAGAATTCATGTGCATCTCCTTCGTTTAAACTGGATCATATTTTGATGCCTACTTTAACTTTGCTTCTTTCTATTTAGTTAGCAAATTAAACCACTGGCCAAAAAAAAAGGTAGTCAAAACTATACAGTGTGTGTGTGTATGTGTATGGGGAACAGGAGAGGTGCCTGGGGACTGGAGGAAAGCAAATGTCACTCCAGTCTTCAAAAACAGCAAGAAGGAGGACCCAGGCAACTATAGACCAGTCAGTCTCACCTCCATCCCTGGAAAGGTGATGGAACAACTTATCCTCGGTGCTGTCTCTAGGCATATCAAGGCTAAGAGGGTTATTAGGGGCAGTCAACATGGCTTCATCAAGGGGATGTCATGCTTGATCAACCTGATAGCCTTTTATGAGGACATAACCAGGTGGATAGATGATGGTAAAGCAGCAGATGTAGTCTATCTTGATTTCAGTAAAGCATTTGATGCAGTCTGCCACAGCATCCTTGCAGCTAAACTGATGAAGTGTGGTCTGGACGGTCAGGTAGTGAGGTGAGTTGTGACCTGGCTGCAGGAAAGAAGTCAGAGAGTTGTGGTCAATGGGACAGAGTCTAGTTTCCCTTATGAGGAAAGGCTGAGGGAGCTGGGTCTCTTTAGCTTGGAGAAGAGGAGACTGAGGGGTGACCTCATTAATGTTTATAAATATGTAAAGGATGAATGTCAGGAGGATGGAGCCAGGCTCTTCTCAGTGACATCCAATGATAGGACAATGGGCAGGTGAAAGCTGGAGCATAGGAGGTTCTGCATAAATGTGAGAAAAAATATTCTTCACAGTGAGGGTGATAGAGCACTGGAACAGGCTGCCCAGGGAGGTTGTGGAGTCTCCTTCTCTGGAGATGTTTAAAACCTACCTGGACACATTCCTGTGTGACCTGATCTAGGTGATCCTGCTCCGGTGGGGGGATTGGACTAGATGATCTTTCAAGGTCCCTTCCAATCTTCTGTGATTCTGTGTGTGTGTGTATAGTTAAGAGATTTTCTCTTTTATCAAGGGCAAATGCAATTACAAGGGAAACATAGATAATAGAAAGGGATGACGTTACTAACTAGACAACTGGAGCACATCTGAGAAATTATTCTTTAAAGAAGTGTTATGCAGCAACTGGGAAATAAATGTATTTTGGAATGTTTATTTTATTTTTACCCATTAAAACCTGGACATAGACAGCAAGGCAGCACACTTTACAGCCACAGTAATTGCTTAGTCGTGAAATACCAAAGCAGTGGAAACGAGAAACTTTTGCAGGATGAAACTATCTAGCAGAGGCATGCTCTGTAAATTGAAATATTCACTGACCGCAGATTTATGCTTGAAGTCAGCAGGTTTTGCAAAGGGATTGTGCTGTACCATTCTTAGCTGGATTAGAAACGATCATCTTGTTTTTCTTTAACATTTGATAGGTAGGTCTATAAACAAGAAAGGTAAGTTCAGCAAACCTCCATTTGTGGAAACTACCTGGGGAAGTTTCTGCAAGTTGATGTCCTCTCAATGTCCTTTTGAAATAGTGGAAACTGAGGTTTATAGTGAATTTGGAGGTCCAGATAGTAAGTAACATAGCCTTTATGATGAATGTTATTTTTTGAATTTATCAAATATATTTGACTTTATAGACATGGCATAGTGCTGCTCTTACCTAAAGTGAATAAAATCCTGATCTTATTCCTGTTCCTGTAAAAATTCTTCAGCTAAGTGCTCATCAGTTGGGATGCTGGATATGTTTTAGTTCTGGTTACCTTCATATGCCTGCATTATCTGAGTGTCTCAACCAGCAGAAACTAACAGTTTCACAGTAGTAGCAAGAACGTTTCAGGGAGAATTGATAACACTGAGAAATATTTTCACTGACAGCCTTGATAATCCTAAATACTCTGACTTCTGTTTTAGTCAGCATCTTAAAGGGTACTTGTTCACTCCTGGAAAGTGAGAGCAGTCCATTAGGTCTCACTTACAGGATTTTGCAGACTTCCAGTCAGATCATCTATTATTTGTACCTTTTGCGAGCATTTCCTATAAGTGGTTTGAAGGAAAATAGCTCGTTGCTCTGTTCTGGTGAGAATATGTACCTAGTATTCACCAAAGCATACATTATATCAAATACAGTGCAAAGGAGAACTGACTCTGCTTTCTGTCCATTTGTCCAATTAAAAATGTACCCATAGAACCTAATACCAATTTCCTGAAAATAGACTAGGCAGGAAAGAGAAAATGAGATCTAAGCTCTCTCTGCACAAACTAATGTATATATAGGAAAGGCAAGTGGGTATGTTACACTTCAAGCCCAGTTCCACTTGGTTGCTTGTATCAGGAGGTCTAATTATTTAAGTAAGAAACTGGCAGAAGAACTTGTTACAGTGCCTTTCAAAGGCTCCCTTTGCCAATGACTTTGTTTCTTTGCCAAATGAAACAACACAGTACTAAATCCAATTTAGCGGAGCTGTCACCGACTCGTAAAGCTCTCATTGCACAGAAGTAAGAGTGAGAGCGCAGTTCCGTTTTTACTTCCAACCTAATCATCAGTACAATCCATTAAGAAACCATGAATTGAGTTACTGCCTCTCAGTTTCCTTGGTCAATTCAGAGGCATGGAGAACATGAGGTGGGTTCAGTTTTACTAACAAGGTATGTAAGCATAGGTTGAGAAAGCACTACTGGGGTCATCAGGCCCCTGTGGCCTCCCTCCCTCTCCAGCTGCAGGTCATTCTGCAACAGTCATGATGGTCAGAAAAGCCTGTTTCGTTTATGAAACTCACACATCTCTCAATGCCCTGAAGAAAATTGCAACTTTTCATTGGTAAGACTAAAAATTACAACACGAAAGAAATCAGGCATGTTGTGAGAGGAACAGCCCCTTCTGCCTGCATTAAGATGCATAGAGGAATATGGCCCTATAGTCCTCAGAAGTGAGGTGTACTCACAGGACAGACAAAAGTCCAAACTCCAGTATTATTGTGTTCATCTGGCCTGGCCTCCTTTCTCATCCCAAATGTAGCATGTATAAGCAGGATATAGCAGCTAAGACTGAAAGATGCTTTAATTTCATAGCCTTAAACATATTTTAGTGTTAATTACTGATATCTGTGAATGTTATGTTGACTTAAAAAGCTTGAGAATATGTTGAAGGATAGGCCTTCTCTGAATTGGTTTTAAAAGTTGATACTTTGATATAACTGAATAGTTACTTTCTAGACTGTGCTGGTGTTGAGATATTTTATTCACTCAACATTTTCTTCATTAATAATTTTACGATCTCTACTAAAAGAAATTATTTGTCTTTATATCTACAGTCTTCACTAGTTACTCAAAGATTTCATAATGTGCTCAGTGTTTGAAAGTAGCTTAAACTATTCATATTGGCATCCCAGCATATCCTAAGAACACAGACCATTAGAATGTTTTCTTGAATCTATGATTTTTTTCCAAGTAGTCCTCCTAGATTTAAAGATACCAAGAAAACTTACTGGGAAATAATTTTTGAGCAGTTATGGTTTTCGTTTATTACTTCTTACGGAATTAGCCTATGGCTTTTAGAAACAAACACAAAGGCTCTTTTCTGTGGTTTGAGGCACCCTGAGTTAATTTGTACTGATCCTGCATTAGTGGAGCTAAATGTTTCACATTTTGACTATCCTCATTTCCCAAACACTTCTACCTAACAGGAGGAATTTTTGAGGAACGGTCCATGTCAGCATGGCACACAGCAGTTCCATGGAAAGGTAACTGAGCTAGCTTGGGTACTGGAAATATGCTTGCATTAACATAGCTTCTCACTTGAGCAAATACCTTAAAAACTTAAAAGCAGGCTTTAAAGAGTGTAGGTGGATCTCTGCACAAGGAAGGCTTTATCAGCCTTACTGCTTTCCCTGTCGTCCTCAGAGCCTGCGTATTTCCAAAAGCCTTGTGTTATGTCATGTAGACAGCTGCAGGCAAATGAAGGTGCTCAGTCATACTATTCTGAGTACTAATTGTCTCTCCTTTGCCAACTAGACCAAAACCTCTCTAAAATATCTTGCCCAGCTGCTATTGTTGTTGTTTTGCTCATCCATAAGAGAGTAGGGTTCTTGCTTGGAGCTTGCAGGTGTTCTCAAAAGAAATAACAGCAGCAAAAAGATGTCTGACCCCACATTAGGTATTCTGATTAAGATTTGGGCCATAACTATTCCAGTGCTTTGTAAAAAGTATTTTTGTAATGCTGTGAAATATGAAAGTTGCATCTCACAGTAAGCAATGAGCAGTTCTGAGCCCACTGTCTGTCATACTGCACCAGTGTCTCTTGAGTGCAGGTGATTGCTGCTGATATGAAAACATATTGCTGACAAATGCATACCTCTTTCAGGTGGTGCTGGCACTGAAGTCTGTTAGTACGTGCTGGAATGTAGCTGAAGTTGGGGTGAAAAGTAGCTAGCTAAATAAAACTCCTGTACTTTTATTAAATAGTTCTAATAAACTATTTCTGCTTAAAAACAAAAAAAAGAAAGATTCTGCAGTGTTCTTTGATAGCATGTATTCCAATAGAAAAATACATAATTAGAAAGGAGTTAAACTTTAAAGCCAAGTTGTCATGTTGTATCTCTGTATCTGTACATTTATAGATGTTTATGTATATATAACATTTCTATATATTTATATGCATATGTATAATAGATATCGCTTCTACAAAAGCCGTATGAATTGCATTCAGAGTTAAATCTTTACGGAGGGTTTACTAAAGACCTTGATATTCCAATTTCGAATCTTAGTTAGTGTCTTGCTTTAGTCTGGAAATTTCTATATTATAAATACTGGCTGTGATGTGATTGCTGAGAATGGCAGCTTGCATCTGATTCTGAGAGATGCTGATAAGTGAAGAAAAGTTTTGCATACTTTTGTCTGTTTACTCCCTTGGGGGTAAAATGCCTCAGGACCTCATTCCGAAATGTCAGGAGCATTAAAAGGAAGATGTTCTCTGTGGCACAGGCCAGGGTGAGTCTCCAGGACTTCATTACAGTGCTTGTTTCATAGCTGAAGGTTGAGTTTTGTGATGGTCTTCCACTCTGGGGTGATTTTTCATTGGAAACATGCAAATAGACAAACAATCTTGTGATCACTGAAGTGGTTTGCCACCACAGAGCAGGTATGAGAATGGAGGTTGATCACCTTTGCCTCTGCATACAAATGGTGGCAATATCAGTACCAGCACATCCAAAGCTTGTCCCTCACCCTTTTCAGGTGATAAAACTGACACGTCACCATTTTGAAACAGTGGTGCGTGTGCTATCAGCTGGGGGATTGTGCTGGAGTTCAGGAAATAATGAGGTTGTCAGGTCTTTCCGAAGGGGTCACCACATGCTGTAGCTGTCTGGGAGGACACCCAGGAAAGGCATTTGGCAGCACAAATGAAGCAGGGTACAGGCTTGATGTGCCTCAATGTGGGAGTCAACCCTTTTGAAGTGCTGCAAGTATCAGTCACACCTCCACACTCTGAGCTGGTTAAAAACATCTGTGTTCCTGCTGTTGGTTATTTCTCCAGCTGGGCTAAGGAGGGCAAACAAAAAAGGGATTTTCTTGGAGATGCCTCCCTGGCTGTGCCAAAATTTCCAGAGCTGTCATTAGTGGTACAGGTTCAGGAGGCTGAAGAGGAAGAGTGGTTTGAGCTACTTTGAGCAGACTTGGATCTATCCTTAAAATAGCAGTGCAGTACATAGGTTGTAATATATTATTAAGTTTTTCAACTAAAGTCAAATAACATTTTTTTTTCCCCCCATTAATGCTATAATAGAAGAAGAACTCTCTTTTAATTAAATAGAAGTACATTCATTAAAGCAAGGAAGAAATGGTCAAGCAAAGTGAAATTGTATAATAGTACCTAAAAGAGCATTAAAAATGCAAGGTCCAGCAAACAGTAGTTATTTGTTAGTACCTTCTAAAAGATCTCACAAAGCGACAAACATTTTCTTTAGAAAAATCTAGCTTTATTTAACGGGGTATTTTAAAAAGAAGGGAATTCTAATGATGATAAATACTTAAGATAGTGGGCTAAAAGAAAGCCTACTAAAATACTAAAAGAAAGTGTCTTGTTACAAGTCGCAGCAGTGTTATCAGCTTGGAGAGCCAAATAAAACCACCGCTCATTATTCTACCAACATTAACATTTTAATGCTGGTTTATCTGTGAGCATCTGAAAATAATCCAGGCAACACTACCAGCCCATCTGGAACAGTGGGGTTTTTCAGATGTTTTTGTGCTGGGTTGTTTTGGTTTTTTTTAAGTCTCCTGTAGAAATGTTTTCTGCTCTGAACTCCTTTATTTGGGAAATTATAAAACTTGCCTTGTTTTGGTTTTGTTTGAAACATGCTCAGTAGTCGTCTTGCTACATATATAGCAGAAAGAGTTTGTATTTCAAGTAGCAGCTTCTTTAAAAGAAGAATGAAGGCCTTTTCAGATGAAACAGGTTACTGAAAAATTGAGGATGGCAGCCTGCATCTTAAACAGTCTATTTTCTGCACTGAATGAGAAAGCTCCTATAGGTAGTTTTCATTGTCTTGATTTGTTTTTAGTTTTATCATGATGAGAATCTTTTAGAGATATGGACACAAGAGTTAGACATCAGAATGCACTGGCACTTGGGGAAAATATCATTTTATTCTTTACCTGTGTCTTACAGTCCTTCCCCAATATGAGACTTTTTACTAGGGGCATGGGAGATAACAAGGCTAGATGGTCTTTGGTCTTGTGCACGTGTTTTTACATACACAAAACACTTTTTTCTAACTCAGAACTGCTAATTTTTTCTTCCTAATGTCTTATTCATAGCTGTAAACCCTTATGTAATCCATAATCCAAGGATCTAGTTTGAATTTTTGCTGGAGGCATACATATTCCATATGTATATTTGCTAGATTCTTCCAAAGAATCTTTTAATTAAACTTTGTCATATTCTGTCCTTTGAGAGCTGTTTTCTTTTAAAATCGGTAGGATTAAACATTAATGATCCCTTTCTTCATAGAAAAAGAAATGCCTTTTACAGCCAGCAGTTGACTGGACAAAATTAAGACTGTTATCTTCTAGGTCTTTAGAAACTAGTAATGATATAATATTAAGTGTTTCTTTTATTTTAATAAGTTATTAACTTGATCGTTAGCAATGTTTAAACATATTAACCATATGAGCACTACAGAGGCTGTCTTCTGATCAACATATTCAACATTATTATTTCAGACGTATTTTACTAAAAAATGCGTAACTTCAGAAGATTAAATGCTCCTTTGGTACTACATTATCAAATCAACAACTTACATCTTGAAATACATTTCTGCTCTTTAAAATGTATGTGTTTTCTAAGGGGGGGGGGAGGTTGTTGTGGGGTTTTTTTTGTTTCTTCTTTTTTAAGTAAACCGGTATTTAAATAATACTGGAAAATAGCTCTAAAAGAAAAAAAAAAAAATGCTTACTGTCTAATTCATGCTGCCTTTGAAAAAGGGTTAGGGCACTAAGAAAAAAGCTTTAAAAGTTATCCCTTAATGCTGAGGTCAGATTGCCAACTATTATATTTTTTTATATGTTATACCTGTTTCATAGCCTGGTCCCTGTTTCTTGTACTTTGATGTTACATTTTTACCACAACAAAGTGCTTATTTTTATGGAAGATGGTTGTGAGATAAACCTTGTGCAGAGGCCGGGGTACTTTGGAGGGTTTTGATGGAAAATGAGTATTTCTTACTGCTTTGTCTTGCTTGCATTTTTACTGTATTTTACAGCCTATTGCTCTCATTTTTCCTGGATTTCTTGCCTTGTGCAATCTATGTCTGTAAATAGGTGAAAGAGAGATGGCCAAAGGAATGGCTGGCAGACTTCTCTGGTGGTGTCCTCTGTCTGCAGTACTTGGAGTGGAAAGAACCATCTCCCTGGAAATGCTGTAGTGCAAAGACTGAAACTACAGATTGGTATGAGGTGGCTTCTGTGGTTAATATGGGCTTTGCTCGCCTCACAGATTTGTATTGGGACATTATTTTTGTGCCTCATTGACTTTCTCATCTGGAGTGAAGTTGGGTTCTTCTCCTTCATTCTTGTGGAAGTATAAACAAGGCTACTAAAAAGCTTAGTGAGGAGCTATGGAATTAATTCCTTGTTTGGTACTGATGATATCCAAGCATATATCTCTGTCTTCTTCTGATAGGAGAGCTAAGAGGCACTAAAGAATTTTGGCAAGTAGTGGCTCTGATGTGGTTTATATGCTTTGTATTACACAATGCTGATAATGCTGTCCTGTGTGAGAAGAGTTGACCTTGGTTTTTTTTAATGCCAAAAGAAGTCAGTGCTAATCAGAAAGCCAGCAGGTTCACTATCTTGCATGACAATAGAATATTAAAACAACTGTTTAGCCACTTTCTTCCTTTTTTCCCTTATGGTCGGAAGAGTTAATAAGATAAATTCAGAGAGAGTTTTCACACTGACATTTAATTAAAATGAAATTACCTATCATTGTTATGGGCTACACAGAAGCTATAATTTATGTTGATACTATTCTAATACCTTATTAGACTAGGTTTGCATTTGCATCAGTATGTTAGCATGACTTGAGTTATTTCTTTATGTACTCCTTAGGTAGCAGCAAGTGCAGGCCGCAATGTTAAATACTTGCAGAAAAAGATATTTCAGTCTCCTTAGAAAAGGCAGGGACAGTGTCCAGCCAGAGATTTCTTTCTTCCCTTACTCTACTCTCCATTAATATTTTCTTCTGTTTACTCTGATACAGCTGCTCACTACAGAAGTCATCAGGATGGTTGCAGGACTCTTGTCAATAGAATTTTTATCATGCTAGCCACTAAGATTAATTCATCTTTTAATGCAGCAGGACTTTTGCGTATTAATAGTTTTATTCTACAAGCTAATAAAATATAGCATGATACTGTAAGATCACTTAGGGAACAGCATGTATCAAATGTACCATTCTCTTCCCTTTGAAGCAGCAGGAATAACTGAAGAAGAGGGAGGTGGTGAAGAGGTTATTGTCATGAATTTTTCAAAGAGCAAAATCATCTGACAGGTTTTTTAATTCCATGGTGTGTAAATTTAAAGGTGTTTGCATAAGACTGGTGGTTCTGTCAGTCTGAGCGCGCACAGTCAGCTGTACCATTTCCAAAACAGGAGTGCTGCAATGTCCTGCCGCTTTCCACCTGGACCCCACTGGTAAGTGAGGAGCTCCCACTGTCCCTGATCCCTTTCCCCCCTTACCAAGAATTCCTGTGAGCCTTTTAGCAGATCACTGCGACTCTTTAATAAGGGCTCATGTTTTCAAGGAGAGAAAGTACAGTGGATTTCCTACCAGTAGAAACATCGTGCTTAGGCTACTTTCTAATTACCCTTGAACTTTATGTCCATAGAATATCTGTTGACCACGTGCTATGGGTATTCACCGGGGGGCTATCACAGGGCAACATTGGTGGGCACTACTCACCAATGGCAAGCTGGGAGCCAAGTGTGACACCAAGACAAGCAGAGGCAGGGACTCGGGGTTAAGGGACAGCCTTGCAGTTGGGGCAAGCACAGCAAGTGATGACAATCAGCTTCAGCCAAGAGCCCAGACTGACAGACAAGTTCCTAAGTTTTGAGGCAGGACTAAGATCAAGACATGAAGCCAAGTCAGGAAAAGCTCGACTTTTTTCCTCCAAAATTTCTGGATAAATAGCTACATTATATATTGTACAGACAGTGTGTTCATTTTTTTAGCCTTTGATAAAACAAGACAAATTCTCCAGGCAGTTGGACAGAGAGTGGAAGGAGAGAACAGCATGGGCTTGCCGCTCTGGGCTTGAAGGGCAGAGGCTACAGCACAGGATGCTGCTGGGAAGCATTTATAGGGAGAGAGAGGAATAAGAATTATCCCTGTTTCAGCAGGAGACTGATAAAAGAAGGAACAATTTTCCACAGCTTCAGTTTATATGTGACAGCAAAGAGTGTTCTTCTCAAGACCGGGTACCAATGAGGTTTCCCTCACTCAGCATTGCCTCAGACCAATTTGTATGAATTCCTGCAGGCTACAGCAGTCAAATCCTGTATGGCTGTGTAGTGAATTACAACATATATCCACTTAAATCATTCGTATAACAATGTGTGTATATATATATATGTATATATATAAAACAATATATTTGGAGTTTAATTGGGGGTGATACAAATGTAGATGAGCTATGAGCTGTCAAATCGGCTAAATAGGTTGCATCACAATCAAATGAACTCTCTTTCAGAGAAAGAGACTAATTAATGAAATATAGTCATTTTTACTGCATTTTTAGTAACTTCAGTAACAACATGAAACTGATATTTTAGTTCTATAAAACCCTAGTGAATGACTAACTAGGTCAGAAGCACACGAACCAAGGATCCTTAATTGCCTAGGTTGAACATGGAAGTGGTAAAATTATTTATTTACAAGGGTGGAAAATTCCAGATGTGCTCACTTCAGTAAACCTAGCTTTCAGCTAAGTCTGATTCCTGGTGTGTTTTTTACTGTTGAGAAGCTCAACAAAAAAAGAGAAAGAATTAATGATAAACTGCATATGAACTAATTCATGCACTAATTCATGCTCATCAGGCAGAAGCAGGAAAGTTTGTCTGTAGGTTGAAAGAGGCATGGCTTTGGGCTAAGATGGAAAGTAGTAGGCTATGATATGCGAAATGAAGGATGGGAGATGTGTAGGTAAATCTTCCAAGTTTTATGGAAGTTACTGCCAGAGCTGCTTTGGCTTTAAATGTCAAATACAAGCACAGATGAATTGGTAATTATATGCTTTAACTGCAAGCACAGAAAAGACAAACAAGTAGGGACATTTAATCTGCGTATTCTTGGTAATAATGTATTAAGATAAACTGTAGGACACTGAAGCTGAACATTACCTATTGCTCAAAAGCTTTCCCAAAACCAGACAACCATTTAGTAAGTCGTATGTGTGAAAAGCCACAATACAGAGCCAAAATGTAATTTAAAAGCTTCTGTATGCAAATAAAAAGCTCTTTCCTATTAAGTTTTCCTCCATAGCCTTGTATATTACTGTTTTGGTATCATACTTATGTTTAGCTTTATTTTTCTTAAATTTGCATCTGTGGTGTTTGTAGATTTGGTAGCACTATCTAGGTTCATTAATGCAGCATTTATATTCTGCAACTGTTCATGTAAATACTAGTTTTCAAGGCAGCATTATTAATATTTCACATGCTTTTGAAATAGTAGTGAGGCATTTTCCCTCAGGAAGGAGACCTTTATTGTTAGTATAATGCTTATCTAAAATGGTTGGTTCAAAAATATTTCAATTACATTTTCCTGTCTTTGCCAGGATTGCTCCTATGATAATATTATTTAAATATAAGATTGTAGAAATTATGACACGATGTTGTCTTGATCTTAGTTGTTTTAATGTTATACTCACTGAATTGGGAACCCTCTAAGACAATCTGAAAGCTCCTCTTGCTATAGAGTAGTGCTAGAGCTGACACCTATGGATGGAATCACTGATGTTATATCACCTTTAGCCATCTCTTACTTGGAACAATGTGCAAGTCAAACATTTAACATTCATTTTATTTCTGTAAAAAATATCAGACAGGCATTCCCTATTTCAAATGTAGAGATAGCTATAAAACCTGTACTGATAGATCACAAGCTTTGAAATATATAGTCGAGGTAGCTTCAAGGTATTTTCATTGACTGACTTTACCCAGGGCGTTTGAAATGGCATCCAAGGGAAGCTGTTTCCCCAGCACTGTTGCTGTACTTGTGTTCAGCCTGACTGGAGGCTGGAGTCTGGTTGCCAGAAGGTAAATCCTGGCTTCTGCTGGGCCAATGCAACAGTGGAATTTCAGTCAATATTTTTAAGCTTTTAACTTTGTCTAGACTTTATATTTGACAAATAAGTGGGTATTCATTCTGCTTTGAGGAGATTTTTCTGTTTTAGTCTACAAGGCCTGTACTGTCCCCTGTATATCAAAAAAACCCTACCCTAGTATACTGTGGGTATGTTGTAGACCTGAAAATTATGTAACCTTTCAAATTATACTGCACATGCTAGGGTATGTTCATGTCAGAGTCACATATGTAATTGTCAGGCATAGATACCTTTCTTCTAATACACACGTGCTAGCTAGGGATTAGGTAAACAAGAACAAATAGAAGTGCTGCCTAATACTGTTGGGGCAGTCCCTTGGTCAACTCTCCAGCACTTTGTCTTCATTGCAGAAAAACAAACAAAATGTATACTGCCATGCCTTAGATAAACTGTGTCATATATTACTTTATAAGTATCTAGAGGACTCAGGAGTTCAGGACAGTAACCAGAGAGAAATACTATATTACAGTAAGAAAGGGAGGTATTTTCTTATAGTAGGATATATTTCTCAAACTTGAACTGGATGAAGACCTGGGCTTTGTAATTGATGACTTTTGAGAAAGAGGCCTGCATTGTTTCAATGGTGTTTAGTAATTTAGGTCTTTGTGGAAGACTAAAGGTATTATGGAAACACTTTACACAAAATTATGTTCATATTCAAGTATTTAGTCCTCATAAATATTTGTACTTGAAAATGGTCTTTCAGTAACAGGATATTTGAATCGCCTTCTAGTAGAGTAAATTTAAAAGAGTTATCAGAAGGTTATTTTAAGGAAAAACAGAAATAAAATGAAACTGTAGAAAATAAATAAACTGTTCTACAGATGTCCACCTTTGGCTGTTCATGTCCCAAATGTCTGTTCTGTTTAATTCCCATGTAATTTTACAGCATATGGACAGTATTGCTCCACAATTTGAAATGGAGTTTTTCTGTGAATCTTCCAGTACTGAAAATACATTGACTGAAGTTACCCAGAAGAGGCATTCCCATTGCTACTTAATTAAATAAGGGTGGGAAGACAAAAGAAGAAGAAATGGCTAAGAAAGCATATGTATTTTCTTGAGATATAAACGGGGTAGGGAATATCAGGTCCTAGACCAGTCAGAGTCTCACTGGCTCTTACTTGCCTGAAGAGAGGTAAAGGATAGACCTGATATTTTTTTACAGGGGAAAAACTAAGAAAATCCCTCTTGGGAACAGACATTCATGCTCTAAAGCTTATCACATGTTTTCTTCTAACTTTTCAAGAAGCGGTTGCTGGAGGGTTAAGAAGGAAGAGGGAGTTTCTCTGTACTAACAGCAAAATACTGTTCCAGCATGGACAGAGGGAGAGCTTTGACTCCATGTAGTATCTATCAGTGGAGTGCAGCTCTAAAGCAAAACCATGGACAGCTGAGTTCTAGCTGCGTTCAAGTGGCAGTCCAGAGGGGATTCCCCTGGGTCAGTGTGGGGCCTGCAGAAAATCTTCATTTGTCCCATAGCCCATATTTTTCAGCGTTGAGTAAAACTGTTCATGATATGAGACTTGAATAACTTCTATGTGATACATCTCCCCCAAGGAAATTATATCTCAGTTAAAAGACCCTAAATACATCTGTCTCTCTAGGACTAAAAATTTATTTCTTCAAGAATCTACGGGGAGTATGGTAGTATTTCTGAGACCCTTGAAGTACTTATTTACATTCAAGTTCAAAAACCCTTTGTAAGACTTGGCAAACAACCTCCCTCTACAGAGTGTTGAAGTGAACTTTTACAAACAAGTGGGAAGGGAGGGCAGGAGCAGGAGAAAATATTTTCATCTCTACAGAGCACAAGATATTAGCACTGCAGTGTTACTTGTATGGAATCAGTCTTTTCCAATGAGTGTTTTGACTGTCTGAGGCAGTTGTTCTGTTCACTGAATTGAATAGTCAGGAACATGGTTCTAAACCTCGTTCACTATTGAAGGAAAGAAGTTATTACTGTCAGGTTACTCATTGGTCTCATTTAAATATTAACACAATGATCACGCTGTCTTGCCCAGTTTTATTGTTAAAAGGGAGCATACGCATTTGCTGTAGTGCCTGTTTGACAATGTACTTTGTGTTCTCTGAAGCGTGTTTCAGTGTTGTAAGATAGCCAGTTAGTAAGAAGCTATCCGGTAGGAAAAAACCAAGCACAAAACTTTAATTTAGGCAATTATGAAGATAACTGAAAATATGTGACTTCAAAGTATGTATAGCATAGTGTTTGCAACCATGTAAATCTTATCTGTAGGCAGGGGACAGTCTTTGGAATTTTATTTTGCTTTTTAAAAACAAGAAATACAAAGTATTTTGTTGAGGTCAGACTCAAGGATTAAAACTTTATCCTTACTCCAAATTCTTCTAGCCTGGAATTCTTCTCAATAAGATATAAACAAAGAATTTCAGATAACCAAGTCATATATAGCAAGCCTGACTTTGGAGATAAGTATTCAAAATACTCTGAAATTAGAATATATAGTGTTCCACGCTGGGTAGGCGTTCAAAAATAGGCATTTAGAACCAGGGAAAACAAAGTCTTGGTCTCCATTTTTTTCTTAAAAAAAATAAAAAATCCTCTTATCCACATCTAGAAATATATTTTGCTATACTTAATTTCTTGGAGGCACTGTAGTTTATGCATCATTCTGATAACAATATTTCAGTGTTTCAGGTTGAGTTGAGTGAAAGGCAAGAGAGTGGTGTGACTGACACATCACTTGGTGAACCCCCATTGTGTGGCACTCAGCTACTGACTGTCAGGATGTGTCTTGGGCAGAGTGGTCAGGAAGCAAAGTTGGGTTTTATTGCACTTGTGGTGAACGGAGGCGGATCGCGACAGCACTTCTTCCACACTAATGATGGCTGAGGGTAACAAGAGAGGCGGGAGGGCTGGGGATGGAGAAGGAATCACAGTGTGGAGAGCGTTAGTTAAATTCTTTGATGAGGCTTCAGTTCAGGAAACCTTGGATTTTGTCTTACTTGAATCACACCACAAGGACAAATGACTGTGATTTCCATGCAAATGTTTGTTGCAATTTTCAAGTCATTGAAGAATTAAGAAGTGGTTTTTTTCAGCTGTAAGGATCTTTCAAAGTTATCAGTGAGAAGCCCAGCTCATGTTTTCACAAGCTTGGTTTGTGAAATGTCCTTACCCAATTCTTATCCTCTAGTCTTATCATAATCATTTCTATAGGCATCCAGAAAATAATGAAATGATTATTTAACTTGCCAACCGCAAAATTTATTCTTCTGTTCTCTGGAGAATTTTCTGCCGTGTGATCAATGTGTAATTCAGTGGTTTATATGAAAATGAACTTATTCAGTGGGTTCTGCTCATCTAAGTATTCTGCAAAAGGAATTACAGGGCACAAATATGAGCAAGCTATAAAATCAGCAAAGTACTGTAGAGCTTAAGAGATTTTTTTTTCTTCCGATTGTTTTTAAAATATTTCTGCTACTAGTGCAACAAGCCATTGGGTTTGGATTGTTTATCTTTTTCTTTGTAATCTTTTTTTGATTCAGGTTTGTGATGAATCTGCTGCTTGCTCTTGGGCAGCATGCAGTGATAGCAAATTCATTGCAACAACTCTCAAGCCCTGTAAGAGCAGCCACGTAGAACATGGAATCATAGAATCATCCAGGTTGGAAAAGACCTCTAGGATCATCTAGTCCAACCTTCTTCAAATATCTCCCTATCCCCTAGACCGTGTTGTGGTGAAAAAAAAAAAAGCAGTGTGCCTCTCAATGCTTTGCATTTTATTGATAATGGAGACCATTCAATATTTAATAAACAATTTATAGTGTTTTGCATGTGTCCTTGACACAGCACTTCTGATACAGAAACTGTTAACATGAACAGCATCATGTACAAATCAAATCTTTGTCACAGAGGTTGAAGCTATACTAGTAAAAAGCATAATGGAGAATGAACAGCTCTGCCAGCAGGACTAGTGATGTTACTTGACTACCCTCTTTCTCACTGAAAGGGTTAGTGTTTGACTTGTTTGTATGCACAGTGAAAATATCTGATGTTGTGAAGTATGACTAGCTCGCAATACCTTCTTTTATGTACGCTTACCTTGTAAGCAACATAATTAGAATACTACTGCATGGAGGAAGTGAAAGTATATATATTTTCCAGAGCTGTACTAATGAGAATTATCTTGCTGAATCCTTTGTAGCTGTGGAAGTTGAGAGAATTATCTCTGTCCTATTCAGGGACATAATATCTTTGCAATTATGTTGCCTATAAGGTAACCCAAAATTTAAATAAACAGAAACTCCTTCTATCTGTGAGTTAGCTGTAGCCCATGTAGTATGTAGTCTCTTACTTACCAACTAATGATGAGGCTGTAAGCAGGCTTTGCTTTTAGAAGGTCAGTTTTTATGTTTGCATAAACCCTGACAAGCTAGATTTCCCATGTCTTTTTTAATATGAATAGATGAGCCATTTATTGGTTTCTTTCCTAGAGGTGAATGCCCATTTCCTAAGCTCTGAAGGAGGCTGTTGTGATCAGTGTTTTCTTGTTACCCATTTTTTTCTATCTGTTTCATCTATCTCCTCCTGAAGAATCTCCTCCAAATGTTACCAGGCTTTCCTGTGCTTGAAAATCTACTTGTGCAGTCTAATTGCTGCCAAGATAACCAGGGAGACTTGCTTCTTCCAAAGTAAGGTTATGGATGATCTTAAATAAACAGTAAAATTGTCATTACATGCCCTACGAAACAATGCTTTCTGATACTGGAAAAGAATTTCTAAACAATTTTTGGAAATGTATATGCTCCTTATCATGAATGAAGTTTGGTGTCTTCCTTTCAACTTTGTACCAGAAGTAGATGAGTGTTATGGAAGAAAACTGAAGCCAACTGGGGAAAAAAAAAAAAAAAAAAAAATTGAATCCATTATTAGTAGACATACCAGAGAACATTTTATGCTGATTTAAAAAATAAAAAGAAAAGATATGTGAAACTGGATAACCTTTTATTTTAACTGTCTTTCCATTAATATGCTAATTCCCATGAACCTTCAGCTTTGCCAAAGGGAATGATCTTTAAATACAAATCTATAGTGTTGCCAATTCTAGAACATAAACTGAAGAGAGAAGTAGTAATTAAAAGTTACATTAATGACTTAAAGACCTATTGTATAACCTGGATAATGCTAACGTTTTCCTGAAATGAGCTGATTTGGCAATGTGAATGCAACTCAAAAAGGAAGCATAGAGCATAACTGAGTGTTAACTCAAACTGGATTAAGTTGAGAAAAGTCTAGTCATCACTAATTACTACCTCTTTGGATATTAAATTAGAAGAGAGAGTGTGCACTGAGAGGCTGTTAAATAGAGATGGCTCTTGAATTATGTGCCATTCTTTCCCCAAAGGGACTTCCTTAACTTGCTGCTTAGCTGATTGTAACTCCTCTAGTAGGCTTGCTCTGTTACATGGGGAGTCAAACAACTCCTGTTGTAAGAAAACACATCTTCAATTGATCACTCCATGAGAGATCTTATCAGGGGAATGAAAAAATCTCTCTGAATATTTACGGATTTTTGTTTTGTTCTCCCAGTGAAAGGCAACAGGGTGAACTGTGAGTTCTTTTTAGTTACACCTTTCATCGGGTGGACAAGGAATAAGGCTTCCTCAGCACTTAAACTAGCTGTTTTTTTTCTGCAAAGCGTGTCTGTCTGATTGCTTGATGAACATTTTTAGACAATAGTTATTTGGGTGAAGATAAATGTGTCTGTATTTATGTGTTCTGTAGACAAATCTGAGGATTGCCATTAAGAGTAACAGCTGATCTCTCCTGAGATGATGTAGGTTTATAATGTGGTGATCATGTACAAGGCAGAGTTCAGCAAAGGACCAAGTGTTACAGGCATCAGACAACTCTAGAGTCAGGGGAGTTTAAGGAAGCAACATACTCAGAAAGTGCCCTCACACTCCATGAAAGGTCTCTACTTTAAAGGAACAGGGGGTAACGTGTTAGAAGAAACTGTCAGTATAGGGCTCTAGACTTTTCCCTTTAAAAAAATTAAGTAAAAGTGTGGATTTTTATGTGGTTTATTTTGTTTGTTTTTAATAAAAAGGAGACAGATCCTAGAAATTCCATAAAGTTCTATTCCAGGTGGTTTTGAATCACAGTGTCAGCGTAGCTTCTGCTAGGGAAAAATAGATGGTTGAGGATAAAATTGTGACATTGTCTTCTTTTGATGGTGATTTTTGCTGATGAAAGACCCAAGAAAGACTTGCCTCCTTATTAATTTTAAACTAATAATGCTGAGTCTGGTGTTGTTATGATTCATGTAGTAGTTCACATCAGGCAAGAGGAATGAAAGGTTAGGGTTATCTTGGTTTGGGAGTAACATGTCACCTGTGAATTGTGGTTCACTTCATGCAGTAGCCCTTTCTTTTTTTTTTTTTTTTTTTTTCCTGTAGAAGGTCCAGCAAAATTCAGTTCTGGTTATTAGTCCTTGAATCCCCACGCTGATGATAAATAAGAAGAAAATACTTAAAAATTCTGATAGCAGGTGGATTTTATTGTGCTATCATCAAACAAAATGTAATTGAAATTTGCCAAATTGCAACTGCTATAGCAATTCATTTTTGAAGGCAAATTAAATTTAAAGGTGTAAAGAAACATGGGAAGCGGGTGTTAATTGTGACATTAATATAAAACTTTTTTTTGTCAACAACATTGTTAAAAATTCTCTCAAAAGCCCATGAAGACGAAACAACTAAAATCTTAGGTCAAAATATTCAGTGGCTTTGGCAACTTAATTTTTTATAAACCTATAGCTAAAGTTCAACAAAATGTTTACTCTTCTGAGTAAATCTGTTTAGCAGATGGATTGTAAGATGTCTCTTACATTTCTTTTCTCCTTGCCATGAAAAGCATGAACGCATCAAACAATTGCCAGAAGCAGGAAATCTGAAAGACCTTAACGCATCTGATTCATTAAGTTGAAACTTCTGCATCTGCATTCACTTTGTTAGCTTGCAGAAATGTTTAATCAAGAATTAGAAGGGCTGCTAATAACTTGTGTTTGTTGTTTAGGTTGCTTTTTATGGAGATATAATTCCAAATGAGATGCATTTCTCATGACAGTGATAATAAGCAGTTTAACCACTTGCTAGCTTTCAAAGTGCAGATGCCAAATGGGATTGTGGCATGACGATATCTAGGAATGTCTATAAATATATAAACTTACAAAGTCGCAATCATTGCATTTGTGGGGAAGGTGAATATGAACCCTGCTCAAGGAAACAAGGTTCTTAATTGAGGATGAATTTTGCTTATCTTTTGATTTTTCTGAATAAAATCAGGAATGCAGGATCATTTTGTGTAAGTTATGTTTGGAGTACCTACAGGAGAATCTGTGTCATCATGAAAGGATATTTGTGAAACGCAGCTGGTAGGTAGATTCTGTAAGCATGCATGAAGGTGTGGAGAGAGAGGAGAAAACAGATGGTTCAAATCAGGCTGACATAGCTAAAAGGTTTCTGCTGAGACTATGTTTACTGACTTGTAAGGAGTTCTTAGCTTGGCATTGGTACTACCCAGTAAGGTTTGCGCATCAAAAAGGAGTGAAGTGAAAATGCTGTTTTCATTTGTATAGGGCAGTGTTTCAGTGGGTGTATTGAGAAGCTCCACAAAGCAGAACTTGACCATGGAGTACTATTTGATAGGTGCATGAACTGTGGAAATGCAAACCATATTAAATTAAAAATAGATTTTCATTTATACTGATGAAAATGAGAAGGTACCTGGTGATTTATGTGATCTGCTATATTGAAGGTCTGTCTTCCACAGCCAATAGCACAGTATCAAAAGCAACCACTGAAGCAGAAGTCAGGATTTGAATAGATCGCAATTTGGTGATTAATGAAAAGAATCTTGAAATTAAACATAACATTTAGATAGCTTTAAAATGAACATTTGGTGTGGACTATTTCATTGTAAAAGGATTTTTCTTTGCAATAATCGCACCTTATTAGGAAGCAGTTTACTATTATTTGAGGGACTAGAATGTCCCTCAAACTTAAGAGTGATTTAATTCTCAATCAGCCTTCTGTTGAGAAGCTTTAAGGTTAGTGCATGTGTGCTTATGAGCAAAACTGTATATCGTTTGCCTTCAGAGAGACGTTCTGTGCACAGATAATTTCAGGGGCATGATTAATTACAAAATAATTTTGATTTCATTGATATCATGGCAGTTGTTGTTGCAGTAGAGTTACAAAAATAAATTGTGGTAGATGAAAATTCCTGCCCCAGCAAATAAAAGGAACAACTTTTGTCCTCACTACCTGGGAAACATGGGGAAGGATGTAGTGTTTAACGTTTTTTATAAGAAATGTGGTAGAAATTACAGTATCATTTTGTAAACTAAATGCCTATTCCAGTACTTGCAGATTAAGACACCTTAAGTGAGATACTAGATTGTCAGACATCGACAGTAAACACTGTTAAAATCTTTTAAAAGGCTGAATACTGTTAATGTTTCTAGAAGTAGCAGTCAATATCATAACTAGGCTTCACTCAAGATTAACTTATTTAATCTTTTGCATGAGAAAGGATAATGTAGTACTTTAAAAAACAGGCTAAATTGTGGGCTAACAATGGCTTCTTTTGCCAGAGAAATAGCTGATACTAACTTTTCCCAGAGTATTACTTATTTAAGAATTTTGAGGTGAATTGAATGACTAATTTTTGATTTTCAGACTTGCATGAAATAGGTCCTTTTCATTTTTTTCAGTTGTGTTATTGGTCTAGTTATTATTTGCACCCCAAATGTGATTATGATATGATATATTAGTCTTTTTCTTCCATAAAGATGAGTACATAGCAAAGTCCTGTGGAGTAAAAAGGACTGTAGGTGTTGGCTGGTGTTCTTTTTCTGCAGTCTTGTAGGATCATTAAACTCCCTTATTTCCTGGTCGAACAGCAAAACAGCAGCTAGACTGCAGAGATTTCTCCAACAACGAAGACATTCTAAGAGGAGGTGGATTAATAATATTTTAGAGGAGGAATATTTTCCTTCCTCTGAATCAACCTTTGTCTACTGACTGACAGCTGCTCATACCATGTGTATGTCTGAAATTCTTGTTTGAACAAGGTAAATAACAAAGGATGTTTATTGTTTGAAGGCATTAGATATTTGCAGAATAGATTTTATCTGGATATTCCAGGAATAAAGTCCTTCTAGAAGTCCTCATTTTTTAAAATATGTTGTGGGGGGGAGGAAGTATTTCCTTGCAAAATTAGTAAGAATATGATGCCCTAAACACAGTTGTCCTCTTACAAATGACAAAGTAATAGCTTCAGATTTGTAGCTAAAATTAAGATTATACTGATTAAAGTTCTGCAGATAGGACCCTGATAAAAGAGAAAAATACTTTATTGGTTCTTTCAGTGGGATCTAGATAGATTGGAGTATTGGGCAATCATCAGTGGCATGAAACTGAACAAGACCAAATGCAAGATTCTGCACCTGAGATGGAGTAATACTGGACACAGGTCTGAACTGGGAAAGGAGTGGCTGGAAAGCAGCCCTGCAAGAACAGGTCTGGGCCTAAGGAGAAATTCTCCATTACATTAGTTTTGTAAATGAGGTTGTCTTTTATTTTTATTGAACCAGCAGTCCAAGTGGCTATGTTTCACTTGAGCTCCAGTAAATTATCAGCAATTAAAACTGAGGGCCAGAGGTTGAAGAGCCTGACATCCCAAAACCTGGCAGAACAGAGACAATCTGATCTTTTATTAAACATCTGCTGCTGGGAGTTGTACAGTTTTACCTATGTTAGCTGGCAAGATGTTCTGGACAACAGGGCTATTGCAGATTTGATTCAACAGTAAATTATAGTCAATTAACCAGTAGGTGTTAGTACTTCACAAGCTTTTCCTAGTGAGTGTTAGTGGGAAGACAAAGAAATGTTTGTGCTTTTTGGCATCCTTGACTTTATTTGGCAAAGTTGTCTTCCCATCAACCTGAAAGAAATAAGACAACAAAACCGAACCCCTTCCTCTAATTACTTGGCTTTTACTTTTAACCGGGTGATTTATATCTGACTTGTTCAAAAGTGCAAGACAGAGGAAAAAAGATTCAAGTTATTTTATGGCCCAGAATAGTAAGCTATTGTGACTGATATGTTTTAGTTTCTCATCTCTAAGTTGCATATAGTAACTATTTATTTCAAATCAACTTGAAGAGATTTGGTTTTGTTAGTATGTGTAAAATACTGACAAATTCTCCAACAATATGAAAATATTATTAATAATTTCTATGCCACTGAAATCCCTTGGACTTGATGAGTAGTGTCATGTAATTGCACTCTACCGTTTACTCTGTATAGTAAAGATCAGTCCATAAAAAAAACATATTTTGCCTGGTTTCCTTCCAGCTTTTCATCACCAGCAAATTATTCCTGACCCATGAGAATGTATGTAGTCTCGAATAGATGCTAGTAATGTTCATGAGGAGGACGTTGCATTGTGTCCTGTATGTGACCTCGATAGAGGCCACTCTGGTGTCTAGATGCTGGAAATAGATGAAAAAGATGGAAAACAATTCAGAACTCTGTTTAAAAAAAAAAGAAAAAGCAAACTAATTAAAGAACTCCTCCAAAAACTGTTGTAACTGAAATAATCTTACCACTGTGGGAAAAGCAGAAATGCTGATTTTTAGCTGTGCCATCAGCTTCCACACCGAGCCTTCTGTGCATCACGTAATGTAGCGGCATTGCAGCACTCTTGGTACCTGTGTGCAGTGTTGCAGGGAAATAGCCCAGGTTCTTAGTGATGCCTGAGTAGGATGAAATTTGGAAGCAAGCCCTGGAACAGCTCATTGATAGATGGACATTAACACACAGAGGCATACATGCAGTGAATGCACAATTAGGATGTTTATAGAATATATACCTGTGTACTTGCTACTGTTTTCTGAACCTATGGGAATTTAGGACAGGTGCTACATGTACTGCAGCAGCTGGTTGGAGGGCTGTTATCTATTTCTTCAGTTAAGGCAAAGCCAGCTGATTACTACAGATATGCCCAGCTTGCCGCAGTAAATCCTGTTGTGTATAACACAAATAGACCAGCAAAGGAGAGGAGTTTGTGTGCTTTCTGGCAGGAAATGAAGTCTATGATCATCAAAATGTTCAGGCAGAAGGAGGATATCACTGAAAATATTTGATCAAGTCAGAGATAAGATGAGCAGATCAAAATAAACAAAAAATACAGCCCCCTTTAATCAGGTCAGCACTAGGCACTGCGAAGGTGGGCCTCAAAATAAAAGAGAGTGGTTGTGAATACTGAAAGAAAAGGGGAAGACTCTGCTGTCCTTTGATTTCAAATACCAGTATAGAATAACATACGATTTCTCCATTCTTCTGTCACCTTTATTATACGGTAGAAACAGACAATCAGGATGCTCAGTGCAACCTGATAGAAATAACTTCAAATACTGCACTGAGAATTAGGATCTCAATTTCCCTGTTTTTCTATTTGCCTCTTAGAATTTAAATGGAAGCTTTCAAGAATACATCTTCTTTTGACACACAGTTGTAAATTCCAGTAAGATAAAAGTTTATGTAATCTGAAAAAATGCCTAAAATTGAAAGAAAAATTGCGTATCAATCTTAAACAAATTATCTTCTTCCTTTAAGCATGATTAACTGTATAAAGAAATAGGTTTATTTTAATAGATTTATGTCTAATTAGGAGAACAGGAGGAGGTAATGTAATAGAGTCAGACAGTAGAAGTAAATATCGTTTAGCAGCATGGTGCTCAGGTATCAGGGAGTCAAGCTTGTAGATACAGCTTCAGTTTAGATCTCTGAAATTGCCTGGAATGCACTGTTTTGCATCATTTTGCATCGTTTAATCATCCTGCATTTGGGAATTGAACATCTTTCAAAAACATCAAAGAAAATGGGCTAAATGTCCTTGAATGATTATGATAAACTGTCTATATAATGTGTAAAACTAGTACAGAAAATACCTAGTGTAACCCATAGGAAATCAGCCACATAGCAGCATCCTTTCAGTAGTTGTTTTTATAGGTGAGATCCTTTATAGTTTAAAAATATGTATAAACCTTTTTAGTATGTCTTTAAGACGTGTTCTCCCATACATTTGAAATAGCCTTTGAAAGTCACAATCTTTCCTGAAAACTGAAAAGAATGCATTGCATGGAATGTAATAATCTGGTTTATTAACAGGTAGCCATGAGCGTTTCCAGCTCACTGGGGGTAGCTGTAGCATAAGCTGTATGAGCACCACGGTAGTATGGGCAAGAGATATGAAATCCCTGCAGAATGTCCTTTCCTTTTATGGGGTCCAAATTTCACTAAAAGTGTTTTCTGACCTGGGTTGTGGCAGTTACTAGTGTTAAGTAATTTTCCAATGAGGGTAAACTCTTAAATGAAACATGGAAGCCTACTTTGCTGGCTTTCCGACGGCCTTGGTCTGGGTGGAAGTTTTGTGGGCTAGCAGGGCTGCTATATTTCCCTGCCTTCCCGCCCACTGACCAGTGGAGTGTTAGAAAGACCCATCCCAGAGGCCAGCCATATACCAAGCAGCTAGAGTGCAGGGAACAAATTCCACTTCTGAAATGCTTAAATGATTTTTCCTGTGGGTTCTCATTTTAACTTTTCATAAACTGGTTTTAATATGCCATGTCCCATATTAATTAAGGTAGGATTTGGTTTTTTCTACTTTATAGGGCAGGAAATGGTTTTTCCAAGTCCTTCTGGTTATTTCTGCATTAGTGGAAGCACACTGGAGAATTTTTATTTGCTCACAACCTATACTCAGCTGTCTTGCCTGTCTGTCACTCCTCTTCTTTTAGCTGCTTTTTTTATTTACATTTCTAGATGCCTTGAAGTGCATGGTCATGAGCGTACCTGTGATAATTACAGCTTACATTATGTCTAAAAATTGATTTTCTAGACAGAGCCTATGATTATATAGCATTAGCATGTACAGGCCTCAGTGGAAATCACAGCCTATTTGTGATGTGCTCTGGAGTGCACAATAACATACTGTGCTTGCCTTCAAACATTTAACTGAAGCCTGTGATCTTAAAAAAGATGCAACTTGCATAATTACAGAATTAATTTCAAAGGACTGCTTGTGGTAGAAAAGAATTAGGTAAATACCAGCTTCTTTGTAGTGCCCACAGTGAAAAAAAGAATATATACAAGGGAAGGGAGATGGGAATGAAGAAAAAAACCTCATTATAGAGATCTAAAGCTGGTGTAATACATATTCACGATGTAAGCTCTGCTGATGGATGTAGGAAGGTGTCAAGGTTTAGGGTGGGGGCTATCCACTAGACAAATGACAGAAACCCTCTGTTAACCCCTTTCTCTCCCTAAAGGGGAGGAGAAAGGGAATAAGGGAGGGAAACTTATAGATTGGAAAAGAAAACTAAAAGAGCTTTAATGAAAAATTAAAATAATCAAATGGAATATATACAAATATATACAAAACCAATATTGAACCCAACCCCCCTGATGGCAATTACGTCACCATCACCACTGATGCTTTGGGCAGGCGCTGGGGAAATTGCAGACTGAAATCAGCAGCAGACGGGAACCAGATTCAGGAGCTGGATTCTGAAACTCGATTAAGGAACACACAGATAGGCATTGAAGGCAGAACAGACAGAGTCTTTCTTGGATGCTGGCCATTGAAGAGAGCTAGACCTTCACGATCCCCCAGCTTTATACTGAATATGACATATAGGGGATGGAATACCTTGTTGGTCAGTTTAGGGTCCCCTGTCCTGGCTGCTTCTCCCCGCAGGTGTGGCCTTTCACTTTCTGCATCCCCCGCTGTAGTACACAAGAGTTAGCAGTGACCTCGGCCTGCACACCAACCCTTGGTAGTAACTCTAAACCTCAAACATTATTACCACAAGAGGCAGACACAGTCTGCAAAAAACATGCCATTAACTTCAGAAAGTGCAGTTAGTTAGAAAAGACTCAGCTGAAAAGTAAAATCACTAAACAGAATTGTTCAGTTCCATCTCAAACCAGGACAGAAGGGTATGTAGATAAGATACTCTGCTTGGAGTTATACTAAGGTGAGTTGCTGTAGGAGCCCAAGTTAAATTCCACGTTTGGAAGACAGTTACTAAATATTGGCAATGACGTCATGTTGACTAATCCCTTTTCAGTTTTTGGCATGTGATACATTTCTTAGGGAATAAATGTTTGCCAGACACTCAGAATCAGTCTAATTGGAGGAAATTGTACATATTTGGTAGATGGCTCATAGCTCTGCAAGTGAAGAGAGGTTTCCATACCCCCCTCAAACTGGGTGAGACCATGTTACCCAGAACATAAAATACACTTAAAAGTAGAACTTGCGCTATACCAGCAAGGAATTTGCTGTTGAAGCCTACAACAAAAAAGAAGTTTACATGCACAGCAGTTGATAATGGGAACTCTAGTATTACTGGGTTTTAAATGGAAAATGGTTGAAACATTCATTGTATGGCTTCCTTAGGTGGAGTTTTATTCAATAATATCTCTGTGTTTAGAAGATTCTTAATTTGTTTTACTCAGCAATTAAAAAACCTAACCAGAAAGATGTCTCTATTCACATCCTTTTTCTTTACTGAGATGCAACAGCTGTCCACCTTTCAAGTTGTCTATGTCCTTTTCAGCAGTGTTTTTCAGTGTTAAAGCCAAAGCTTAACAATAAACAGCAGCTCTACCTGCATTTGCAAGTACTTGTTGAAGAGGTTAAATAATTAACATAGATTGAATAGTAAGTTTTCTTACTTAAAGGTGACCAGATACATGAGTTTATAAATATTCACAAAAGTCACTGTGAATGGTGGACAGCCATTCAAAGTTTTCTTTTGTGATCCATATGGATTCTTAGGCAGAGCAGAAGACTGCATAAGTAGTTACTGTAAGACATTCCCATATAATAAAAATTGAGCTAACTTGCATAGTGTAAAGTAACTAAATCCCAGTATAATACAATATTTAGTTTCAATAAAATTGCATGAGTACTCAAAATGTGTTGAATTGAAATTTCCACATTAAAGAAATTATTATGAATACACTGAATTAGAATGAAATATTTATATGCGTCCACACGTGCACATATATGTCTATATATACAGGCTTAAAATTTTCCTGGAAGGAAAACGTTGAAAAAATGTCAGTTTAAAAAAATTGTATTTCAGCTTTGGTTTTCATATTTCTTAAGCTGCAAATTGTGAAAAGAAACTTATTTAGAAATAAAAAAGTTGACTTTGAAGATTAATTGAAATGCTTCATCTGGCTTAGTATCTTGAATGCTTTGCTGAAACTGATGCATTATTCCCTTCCCTCATTAGTACCTGAAATGGCATTTTACAATGAAAAGCTCTCAGATTCAGCCAAAACTGGCTAACCTTATATTAGGCCAGGTTAGTTGAAAGAGAATTATAATGGTGAATGAAGAATAAACTCATCAAGTAAGAGTTCCTGCAGGTACAAGTAGCATCTCAATATAATGTGCCAAATTAGCTTTCAGCTGTTTTAATCTCTATTCTCTACAGCACAATGCCCTGTGGTGTTGCATATAGCTGTTTCAAAAATGCTATTCTAGCATACTTGAGGTTAAACTCTGGTTGACCTGATGTGGATTACTGGATGAAGCTGCCAAATGAATCTTATGTTTAGCTGGCACTTGAATGCCTTTGTTTAAGGGGAAAAAATAAATCTAGCATCTGGCCTGCATAAACAGACACCTGCCCTTGTAAATGACTACAGCCTGTGATTTTTGGAAGAATAAGAAAAAAACATGAAAACTGTGGGAGCTGAACAGGACATTAATTTTCTCCCTTGAGTCAGACACCAGAATGTGGGTATGTCCATTTCAGTGGGAGGCTCCAGAGCAAAAGCTGAGTAACAGCTCAGGTTCTGAATAAAATTCAGCATTCATTTATGGTCTGGACTAAAGCTGTTATCATGCTTTGGCAAAATAATGCAATTATAGTTATTACATCGGAGGGCCATAGAATAAACGTGGCTGGGAAGAAGATAATTATCTAGAAATGAAGCTGTTCATTTTGATTTTAGTTTGCCAGTGAGGGATTGATGCTATATGGGATATTAGATTGCTGATGGGCAGTGATTTGATACAGTATCACGAGTTTATTACATCTGTTAATATTAAGTATCTTGAATAAGTTGAATGTACAAGATAATGTAATTAGGAAGGAATTGTATGATTGTTCTTGCAAAATGTCAGATTTGAGATAAATACAGGCCTTTCACCTAAGTGTTAACTGAGGTCCTATAATGCTTTTACATAAATCATTTCTTATATTATCATGTAAATTAAAGATGAAAAGAGACTGAATCAAGAAAGACCTAGCAGAAGTAGAGTGGATTTCCTGGAAAGTGCCAGAATGGTAAATGACACAGAGATAGCTTTGTGGGAAGGGATATTGAACTAAACAGTTATCATATTTTGAGAGAGAAGACAAGTAGAAGGCACATGATACACAAAATAATGGGCTATGCTGACAAGATAAATGGTGGCCCCTATTTACTACTTATCACATAAGAACATGGAAATAATCATAGATATTGAAAGGCAATACATTTTAAAACTGAGGAAAGGAACTAATCATCCAACATATGAGATTTATGGAGCTTACTACCCCAAGATATCACCGAAAATAAGAGCCCGGCAGATTTTTTAAAAAAACTCTTGAATGAATGGAAATGTGGTATTAAGTGAAAGAAAAGGAGCTGTTGAAAGAATGTCTGCTTTCAGTTGCTGTTCAGCAATGAGGTTCTCCCACGCTATTGAGAATATTTTGATATTAGTGGCCATTTGACACTGAATGCTTTACATGTATGATAAGTATTAAAACCTATAAAGCTTGTCATTTACCTAAGTGAGCCCCAAAATACCACTTGTAAAAATGCATTTAAGATTTTTTTTAAAATCAGAAACATATTCTCTGCAAAATGCAAATATTTAGGAAAAAAATGAGCTCCTGTTCCATTAGCTTCTATAAAAGCAAATAATCTTATTCATGACTGGTGTCTACAGGTGTCTTGCTTACGGGAAAGAGTTATTGCTGTTCTCTTTAGGAAACAGTCAAATGTGTTCCCAGTGACTGACTCAATAATCCCTGAGGATAACAATTCTGACATGATGGTGAGGAAAAAAAGTACCATAAGTATACGTTGGCACAGTTAAATTATCGAGCGTATGTGGAGTTAAAAAGGCACATGTGTTGTTCAAGTATTTTGAAGTAAGTTTGCTCTGACATTATCAAGTGATCTTACTCCTTGTAGTGGCTGAGCTGCATATATACAGAATTAATAATTCATCTCTGCCACAAGGACAGCAAGTAGTTTTCCTTAATTACAATCTACATGGCTAAGATATTAATAAGCACTTCAAAGCCGCTTATGTTTGTTTTGTTGCCTTTTTATCTTTATGTTTCGTTTTGCTTTTTTTAGCAATGTCACTCATGGCAGGTTGAATCAACCAAGTCTAACATAATTTCATCTGCTGAAGTAATTATGCAACCTTATAAGCCTAAGTAGAATCAATTATCTGTCAAAACATGGTGTATCATTAACAATATTAATGGTGAGTGGCCACCAGGCTCTGCTGTGCACATCTGCCTGGATGCGTGCCATAGGCAGCATCAGCATCAACAAGCTGAAAGGGGCTGGGTCAGGGCATTTGATTGCCCTTACTATTTAATCGTTAGCATGGTCACAGGCACAGGCCATCTAGCACTTCCAACAGGCAGACTGGATATGACCAAAGCATTTTGAAGAGTAAGGTGTTTCAGGTGTGTGGACACCAACGGTGCTGTGCAGTGGTCTCAGTGCACGAGAATAACCCCTGGTAAATTTTCTTTCCTAGTATAGGTATCATCACAACGTCTCAGTGCTAAGAGTGTAATATCCTGCCAGTACGCTTATGTGGATATTTTTAATTGCCTTTGGGTAAGAAAGAAGTAAGTTTAGTATAAGAGAAAATGTATGTCCAGTGACTAAGGTGATGATAGACTGAAGTTGTAGGTGATGTTAAGATCCGTTTACAGGCTGAGCCACATATAGGGCTTCTGTTTTGCCAAGGTCACACTGTTTATCTTATTCAGTGTCTATAAAATGAAGCTGCTGATTACTTAAGTCTTAGAGGAGTCTCAAGACTGATATATATGTAACAGTCTGAAATGGCGATGAGGATAAAAACTAGTCTCATCTTTTCAGAAACTTTGGGGTTTTTTAGTTACACAGCAATGGTCTCCATAGGCTGTTATATTTGCCAAAACACCTACATCTAAGAGGAAATGTAAGTGCATTGTGACTTATTTGCCCATGCTTTCTCCCACAGAATTGTTTCTGTTTAATAATAATTGCTGTGTGGGAGAAAAATCTTATTACAGTACTTCTGCATTGAAATTGCTTGCCAGATACTGAGGAGGAGAATGCTATAACATGAGCTGTTCAGAGGTCATCCATCAAAGAAGCCTAGCATAAATCTGTTTTATTTTCTTTGTTGTCTGTTTCTGCATCATTTAAGTCACAGTGAAGTTAACGTATTAGACCTTTGGGCATGTCTTCTTTTCTGAAATCACTAGGATATTTAAAAGGCTGACTTGCAATAGAAGGTGAAGAGGTGAAGATTGTTCCTCCTCTTCAGCATTTCTTCATCCATTTTCAATATGCCTTTCAATTGATCTATATGCTTCCTTATTTTCAAATAATTTCAGAAGTGCACGTTATTTTGCTTTTCATGGTTCTCTTTAAAAAGTCTCTGTGAGGAGTTGTTCTGCACCTATATCCTTTTGTAAGGAAAAAACTATTCTACATATCTTCATCCATCACATTCAGCACAAATTATTACCTGGGAAGATGATGCCATTATATCACAGTCACAGAGGCCATTGTAAAAGCTTTAGCTGTGTAAAAGAAATGCAGTTGTCCTGAACCTTGTGCAATTACAGATCAGAGAGTTCTTCAGCTTCCTTTTGGGGAAGAAAAGAAAGAAGGAAAGAAAAAGTAGTGCTGTTGGAACTAACAAGGATGAAGGATCAAAAGCAACCACTGCTGTGAGATTTCTTAACGGTGTGGAAGGTAATACTATGTATAGTTCTAAGGATAGTAGGCTAAAGCACATTCATTTGAATGTGTTACTCTAAGAACCTCTTTAGTACAGATAAAACTGGAAGAACTCTGGGATCTGAATGCTATAAAAATTCATTGAAGGCTTCTATACTTTCTAGAGACCGCTTCTTTTCCTATTCATCGTGTGCTCCAGTCAAAGAGGTATAAAAAATGAAACTTACGTAGCATCATTTTAAAGCACCCACTGCTTGCATGTAAAAATGTCATACAATGAACAAAATGGTGCAGACTCAGATCTGTGAAAGACTCCAAGAAAAAAATTAACAGAAAATTGGACAGCTGATGAGATTTTGTCAACCTAAATCTGAATAGAGGTTGTGGGATATAGTACATGATTTACTGAAGGAAAAGGTGTTGTGCCAATGGAGTAACCTTGCAATCTCATTTTGAGTTTTTTTGTGGGGAGGAAAATGAATTCTTTGGAATGTATTAATTGCTGCATCGTATTAGGTGCTATGAGTAACGCATGGTGCAACAGTTAAGTGATAAGTAATAGCTGCTTAAAGAAGAAATCAACTGAGACATACATATTCTTGTGCATATATAATCTGATTATTTTTTAAAAATTCTACAAAACCCCCTAGATGCCTAGGAATTCCCTCGTTGTTTAGACATTCTGTAAGTAGGAGAATTTCCAGTAAGATACTCTATGTAATATAACGGAATAGGTGTTTCAAGCTAAATTTGTGGTTCTATATATTTATAAATAATAATATATATAAGTAAATATAATTATAAAATACATTACCATTAAGGTCTTGGTCACTGGTTAGAATGATTAAATGCACTATTTCTGTAAACTATTCTATTCTTTAGAATAGGACTCCCATCAGATGACCAAACTATAAAGTCAGGAACTTGAAACACTGAGATTCCATAAAACAGATTTATGCTTCCAGGGAGAAACTTTAAGTAAAAGCTTTGTTTTCAAGCCTGATTGCATCAGACCATGAAGAAGACATAATCTGATGTCATACAGCCTCTCAGGATTCATAGCTCCAATGTCAATGATATTTTTCTATATTTCCATTGATTTATGATGATAAATGGGTGAGAGAGATCTGATTTTCGTGACACTTCTGAGCTGTTACACAATGTTTAGGACCAGATTCACAACAACATAAAAAGTGTGAATCTGAATAAAATGGGAGGCTCTTCAATGCCTCTGTGATTTCAAGACTTGAAAGGCAGGACACGGAGATGTAAGTTAGAGGAACTGCTGTTCTAGGCCATAATTCAGGAACGCAGGAGCTTGAGCACAGTGGAGCAGCAGCTCAAGTGGAACCGAAGTCACTTATGTTTCTTCCTTGTAACAAATTTCTTTGTGCAGAACAGACTGTATCTGCAAATGTACAAATTTAGGAAGAAGTGCAGTGGGTTTAGCTGCTTCTTACAAAAAAAGAGCTTTATTTACAAGTATCTGGAAAGCATAAAAAGCTGTCTTGCTTCCCTCACTCAGGAAACCTATGGCTGCAGTGTGTACTACTGAAGTTTAGCATTGAGCACCAGGTATGGAGTTTTTAAAATGAATGTTCTGGGCTTTATGGAAATTACCAAGCACATTTGTAGGCATGAGGAACGTTAATTTGCATATTCTAGTGTTATGAACAAGCACAGCTGTTTGGCTTCGTTAATATATTGCCAGTAAAAAATAGGTCAATATACATTTGCTCTTTGTTCTCTGAGCCAGCTGTCAGAGTAATGGATGTGTGTACATCGTGGTGGGTGTTCATCATAGGCTTGATCTCCCAATAAGTTATTGGTAAAACAAGTTTAGTTGAAAATAGTTTGAAATGGTGAAATGCTATAACTTGCTGTTATTTAGGAGTTAGTGGAATATATGTCTCTTTTTTGTGAACAATTGCAATTTTTACTCCAGTCTGTGAGGTAAGCTGCTTTTTCAGCCAGGTCTAAAATGATCCAGGAATGTCATGGGAAATGTGTGGCTAGACAACAATGTGATTTATGGCAGGACAAAAATTTAGTTCAAATATCTCATCTTACTTTTCCAACACTGTTGGCTTATGACTTGAGTTGTTAACCATAGTTTTTTCTTTCCTGTTATATTTCATGTTTTCAGTGATTGCAGTATTTCACAAATAATGTATTTGTGATCTGTATTTGGGACTTTGTCACTAACTCCTGTTTTTGACCAGCTCATGCTCAGCTGCTGAACTTGGCCCAGGAATTTAATGGGAGTTCTTTGCCTGTACACATCCTCATTGGTGATTTCTCACATACTTTACCCTCTGAGAATATTTTGGAACAGGTTACCCAGGGAGGCTGTAGATGCCCCAGCACTGGATGTGTTCAAGACTAGGTTGGATGGGGCTTTAAGCAACCTGATTTAGTGGGTGGTGTCCCTGCCTATGGCAGGGGGGTTGGAACTAGATGGTCTTTAAGGTCCTTTCCAACCCAAACCTTTCTGATTCTATGATTCTATAATATTAAAAATATAACATTGTTTTTCTGAGAATATTCAGAAACTTGGGGTTTAAAGGTAGGGAAAAAAGATGCTTTCTTGATTCTATATGTTTAAAGTATGTAAAATACATTAAATTAGATACAGGAAAGCATTACAGAAATGCTTATCTGGGATGCCATAAATAAACACATTAATATTAGAATAATGTATTGTCTTTTCAACATCTTTAAAAACTTTTGTATTCAGAGTATAAGCATGCTCGTGTAAGTAGGTGAAAGTTAGAGACAGTTACAGTTGTTCATCTTCAAAATTTGCTTTTTGGGGGCAATAGAAGGCTTAAGGAGAAATAGGTGGATAGCTAAAGACTGAGTCTTTCTCATCCAAGCTCACTTAAAAATAACTCAGCTGCTACTATATGAACTATTTAAAAATAACTTAAAAATACATCACGTAGAATATAATATTAATTTGGTATTGTAGCTTGAAATTAGAATTTTTAACATCTGAGTATTACTGCGTAGTGCTTTTTTCATTCCAAACCTATAAATGCAGCAGCATAAAAATTTGAAGTGTATAGAAGAGAAAGAAACATTGACACACAGTACAAAAATGTGAAGCCTAAATATTTCTCAGTTTCTCCCGCAGCTGAAGGGGAAACATTTCCTGAACAAGTTTCAGTTCCTCAGCTTTTCATTAGTGAATTATGCACTAATAAATAGATGGGGTTTTATTTACATGCATTTTAATCACTGTAAGATATATCAAGGCTGGTGTTAATGCGTGATAACACACAACACATGTTGAAAGCACAGGGCTTCACCTTCTTTCTGACAACAATCACAAAGCATATGGTATCTTTCACTAGCACTTGCTTGTTGCCTCTCACTGCTAAACTGAATCACACAATCAACTGCACATCACATGTGAGAGCCCCTTGGGCTTGAGCCAGTCCTTTTTCAACGATTGGCACTAGCTGTGAGGAAGCAGTCTATTAACTTAATAACTCGACATTATATTAAAGGAATTATTTAGGAATGAAATAGAATTGCAAGCAAGTTCTATTAAATTCAAATATGCAATATTTAAGATTATGACTAAAACAAACCAATGAAATCTGTCAAATATGAAGCTACAGCTAGGGATTCATCTTTAACATTCCTTGTGTGTAGACAGGGTAGAGCTGATAGAAATGTCACATTGCAGTCTTCTGGGATGACTGAGAAGCCCTGGCACAGCAGGGAGAGCTCTCCAGGACGCAGTTTTTCTTTCTGTGAGGCTTCAGGCATATAACTATCTGCCTTCCAGTCAGCCTGCAGGCCTGATTTGGAGTCCTCCATGCTTCTCTCTCGAGTATGATCATGGTGAGGATGTCCGAATTCTTTTACATGAAAATATTGGGAGAGCAGCAGAGAAAATGGAGAGAATGAGACTGGTTGTGAGGGATGTTTAGGCAGGAGGCACTGAACAGGTCTGAGAGAGGGGCAAATCAGATAGCTAGAAGCCTCTGTTAAACACCTTTGGCATACAAAAACAAAATGTATGATTCATTCATAAAGGTTTTGTTCATACATGTACTGTTTTCATAAATGTTTTTCTAGTAACTCGAGAAGTATTCAAGCCCCAAAAGAGGAGGGTAATGAGAATTAAAAAGAAATCAAAGAGGAAAGCCTGTAACTGGGCAAACCTGAAGTAGTTTAGCAAAACTTAGTGCAGAACTCCTCTGGTTTCAGATTACATCTTATTCAAACAACCAAACTTTATGTAAAAATTCCTGTTACAACTCATATTGGACAATTACCATTCTGAACGAAGAGTGGAATAGCACAACAGATACGCGTTTTCAAACTACCTTAATAGTGGGTGTGAACCTGACATAGAAGAACAACCTCTTAATGCAGGTCTGGATTTGAACACAAAACCATTCCTAAGAGTTTCAGAGAGCTTAACCTGTGCAATCACTAGCAAAATTTAGTGGCAGTAGTGAGCCTTAATCCCATGTGCTTTTTCTCTTTATTCTACTTCTCTTTGAAGCACTCCGAGCTTTGCAACATTAGTACTGATGTAAGATTCCTGCAACCAGTGACTGAAAATGTTGAAGCTATTCTGTAAGCTTAGAGAAGAATGCATGAAAAGCAATGGGGACCTCCTTCTTCTGCAATCCTGGAACACCTACTACCAGACCAATATTGCAATGGCCAAACCAAACAAAAATAATTAATCTAGCTAGAATCACAAATGAAACCAATAGTTTAGTTTCAGTAGCCCACCTGGAATATGCAAAGGCGGCAAGTATAAATAATTTTCCTTAACTCTCAATTTCACAAAACCTGTAGTATAAGAAAGATTTTATATATGTACATAGTTGTTTTGAAGTTGAAACACACATTTATAGCTTTTGTAGGAGTAGAGTCATAAGATTTTATGGGACAGTAACTGTTTTTATCCTTTTCTTTAGGCTTTAAAATACAAACTTTTTCCCCCCAAAGTTTATCTTGTTCTACACAGCTGGGAACTGATTTGAGTGCTTAAATAGCAGTCCACTGAACCATAGCACAGTGTATCAGGGTTTCTGGTCCATATATACAGGCTGACAAATAGGGCATAGGACTCACAGTAGACACGTGTTTCTAGAGAGCTAGCTGGAGCTAAAGGTACCTGAAATGGTACAGGACACAGCCTTTGGGCAAGTGAATTCCCAAATTAAATCTTGACAGAGATTGTCATACACAGAACTACCTACAGAAAGATGCATGTTTAGTCTTGTTCTTATTTTTAAACATCTACTTAAAATGAATTTTCTTAGATTTTTGAAATGCATAATTTTGTCACAAAGATTTTAAAATTTATCTTAAGAACAGATATATACCTTTTCAACTCATACTACTGTTGATGAACAGGTACATACCTTTTCAACTCAAGCTACTACTTGTTAAAATTTTAACTCTTTGTTACTTCATTGTCTGCACACAGCTATTTTCTGTGTCAGGTTTTAATTCATGATAGTTATTCACCTCTTTCCTGCTAAAAACAACATCAATAATACATACAGTTACTGAATGTTATTGATATTTTCATTTACTTCAGTTGTATATTTCCAAATAAACATTTCCTTGAAAAAACAGTTTTCTACTTACAGAATACTAGAGAAGTTTTTCATCTGTTAAGCATGAAGCAAATGATTGAACTAAAAGGTCCATCTTGAATTTCCCAAACATAGATTTGCTTTCAGACATGGAAACAAAGCTATTGTCATAACAAGAAGAAAGCCAAAGAGTATATATGAGCAGAAGCTGGAAGGGAACCTGGTCTCTGTAACATGATCTTACCAGATCTTTTGCACATTTGTCAAAGTATTATAATCTAGAATCATAGAATGGCTTAGGTCGGAAGGGACCCTAGAGATCATCTAGTCCAACCTCCCTGCCATGGGCAGGGACATCTCTGAACTAGACCGGGTTGCTCAAGGCCTCATCCAACCTGGCCTTGAACACCTCCAGGGAGGGGGCATCCACAGCCTCTCTGGGCAATCTGTTCCAGAGTCTCACCATCCTTGTACTGAAGAACTTATTCCTAAAATCTAGTTTAAAGCTACTCTCCTTCAATTTAAAACCATTTCCCCTTGTCCTGTTGCTAGACACTCTTGTAAAAAGTCCCTCTACAGCCTCTCCAATATACCTGTAGAATCCTTTTTTGTTATTTTTAATGTCCCTGGCCAGATTTTATTCCATCTGGGCTTTCGCTTTTCTAACCTGGTTTCTGGTTTCACAAGCAATCTCTTTGTAAACATCCCAGGTTACCTGTCCTTGCTTCCACCCTTTGTGGATTTCCCTTTTATGTTTGATTTTGGCCAGTAGTTCCTTGTTCATCCATATAGGTCTCCTGGCATTTTTGCCTGATTTCTTATTTTTAGGGATGCAGTGCCCTTGATCTTGGAGGAGATGATCCTTGAAATTCAGCCAGCTTTCCTGGGTTCCCAGTCCCTCCAGGACTTTGTCCCATGGTACTCTACCAAGGAGGTTCCTGAAGAGGGCAAAGTCGGCTCTTCGATGTCAATAAATGTCAATATTGCCTGCTCTTCTTTCATATCATACACCTTCTGTTCAAATAGGGTTGTTTATGACATTGCTATTTTATTTCTAAAGATCTATTGTATATATTTTTCCCAGGAAGTAGAACTATCACAGAGCTCGAAACCATGAGGTTTAAATGTATTCCCTGGTGATGAGCTCATTTTCACACTTGAAGAACCACTGTATTTAGGCCAATCTAACCACCTTCCTGGACAATTAACTTTCCTGTCTAGACTACCTGGGTAGCAACTTTTATGTATGGGAAAAAAAATTAAGTCTTAGCCACTTTTGCAAGCATTAAGTTGACATCAGATTAAATGATCAGAACATAATTTAGGAAATGAGTGACCCCCTTTTGTAATGATAACCTCCTTTATATAAGTCTTTAAGTGACAAGACAAACAAATGAACCACTCAGATCAGTGTAATGGCCCTTGTAAAGAAGAAAGTGAGCCCAGAAACGTGGGACCTCATAGCTCTTTGTTCAGAGATGTCTGAACATCCTTCAGGCAGCCAGCTCTGAGACAGAAGAAAGTGGAGGCTTCATTAGAGTTTATTTCATTTCCATTTATAATCTGGCCTCATGGAGATGGGGTCTAGGGTTGGATGATGGGCTGCTAGATTTTTAAAAAAATCTGTCATCTTTCCACTTCTACCTTGAAAGAAAAGACTATCTCACAGCATTTCCCTACTCTGTTTCCTGGGGTGAAAGATCTTTGGAATATTGCTGAAGTTTCAGGTAAATGGCAGAAGAAGGAATGGCAGGGATTGCAAGGGGAAGGCTACTCCTCTTCTAGGTGTTTCTTCTTCATGTTGTCCAGCTAAAAGGAGAATGGAGTTGCCCAGCAACTCATTTTAACTGATCTCTCTTCCTCTGTAGATTAAACATTTGTCTACATCATGACCCTACTAGTATCTTTGATTTCCTGATCTGTTCTCTCACTTCTAGCATGCAAACTATATATTTGGATACACTAAACTCACCAGTTGCATATTTTAGCATCAGACAGGGACTCTCACTGGGGCCAAAGGGACAGTAAACAATTGTAACACTTATGGTTTAAGGAATAGTGTGGCCTAGCATATATAAGTCTATTGGGCCCACTTCCAGAAGGAACAGGATCTATAAAATGATGGGCATGATTCCTACAAGATATAGAATTTTAGAATCAGAAAGATTTGGGTTGGAAGGGACCTCTAGAGGTCACCTAGTCCAAACTCAATGTAGGAACAACTTCAAAGTTAGAGTATTTTGCTCAGGATTGTTTGTCCTGTTGAGGCGTGAAAATCTTCAGGGATGGAGTTTCCACAGCCTTTCTGAGCCACTTGTTCCGGTGTGGTGACTCTCTCATTATTACTATTATTTTGCGTATTCCAAGCAGAATTTCCCCTGCTGCAACTTCTGAGTGTTACTACTAATGCTTTCATGGTACACCTCTGAGAAACATCTGCTTCTGTCTTCTCTTTAACCACCCTTTAGATAGTTGAAGATTGCAATTACATCTCTCCCTCAGCCTTCTCCAGGCTAAACAAAACCAGTTAATTCTCCTTGTCACTGTTCAGCTACCATATGCTCCAGCCCCTAACCATTTTAGTTGCACTCCACTGGATTCTGCAGTTTGTTGATGCTCTAAGAGACCTGAAATTGGATAAAAGGTTCCAGATGCAGCCTCACAAATGCTAAATAAAGGGAAGTAATAGCCCTCCGTCACACTGCTTACTATGGTTTTGCTAATGCAGTCCAGTATGTTGCTGGTCTTTATCACGTGCAAGGGCATACTGCTGACCTATGGCCTAGGACCCCCCAGATCCTCTTTCACATAGCTGCTACCCACCCAACCAGTCTACAATCTATACCAAGTCATGACTTTATTCTATCACAGGTGCAGAAGTTTGCATTTACATTTGTCAGACTTAATGAGGTTCATAAGTAGCCCACTCTTCCAGTTTATTCAGATTTCTCTGAATAGCAGTCCAAACCATCCAGTATAGAAGCCATTCCCCTCAATTTGGTATTATCTACAAACCTGGTGAGATTGCCAATCTCCCATTTTCCAGGTCACTGATGAACATATAAAATATTGTCAAGCACTACTGCCTCCTGAAGAATGATATTTGTAATGAGACTTTGAACCACTGTCTATCATGTCTCTGCTTATTGCAGGGGGATTGATGACCTTTAAAGGTCCCTTCCAACCAAAATTATTCTGTGATTCTTTGAGTTCAGTGGCCTAGTCAGTGGTACCACCCGCTCCATAGTCCATCCAAAGTGTACGTCACCTCAGTTTGGCTACGAGGATACTACGGGAGATTGTGTTGGAAGTTTTGCTGAAGTCAAGTTAAACTATATCCACTGCTCTCAGCTGTGCACTGAGCTGGTCATTTTATAGGCGCCTGGTATGTGAAGGTTTTGATATAGGTAACAGTTGGATTTTTTAACACTGGGGTAGCAGGAATGGAGAGTATGATTAGTTCTTTGGTTTGGCTGAGAAGAATGTGCCACATTGTTGAGATTGTCTCAGAATTCCCCTGTTCAAGCTGCATTTAAAAATGTCAAATATATTAAGGTCTGGAACTTAAAACTCATCCTTGTACATTTGCTTGGTCAGCTGCACATCTAGACAGAACAAGGGTGTGCCAGAAGAAAGGGGATCGGCACTAAATCAGTCACACCATCTCACCATGAAAAATTCAGTAAAGCTTCAGGGATATTAGAAAAAATACATTTCTTTTTTTTCAGCAAACTCTTTGATGCTTTGCCTGGAGACTACTTGAAACTGTAATTACTGCACCCTGAATCTTTTTAATTTATGCCGATATTGAAATGGAAGTGTCAAGAAATTCTGTGGAAGGGGCGCAGGGAAACAAAGAAGGGATTAGAGAGTCATGGCCCTACAAGAACATAATAGAGAAAAGTACTTCCTTTTAATAAAAAAAGGAATGCAACAAGGATGCTTTCAAGAGTTCTTCCTCATGAAAGAAAAGTCAAAAGCCTATATAACACAGGTGAGATGACACAGAGGATTTTTCTTCCTGGTTTAAAAATCCTTTAGAGTGCTGTGAGGCTCCGTATAAGATCTGTTTTCCTTCCATCATCACCTTGAATTTATTTTGCTTGGTTTTTCCCTCTGCAATGCTTTTCTTTTGGTCAGGCACTTAGGTTACTATGCTCTGTGAAAGTGCTTGGGCTTGTGGAAAATACATCAAATTATTTAATGGAGCAAAAACGATTCTGCCATTTCAAAAATGCCATGAATATGCCATGCTTAGTCTTCCAGCTACAGAGTGAATCGCAATTAAGGACAAAAATCTATTTAACTGCGTCGTTATTTTAAAGTTGTGCATATACACACTAATGAACATGCAGAGTCAGTAACTCCATGGTTTATGAGAGCATTCTAGAGATGTTGCACTGTGATGACCTGTTATGTGGATTAATTGTACTGTGCATAGTTATACTTTGGTTATCTGGCCTATTTTATACCGGGCTTATTTTCCAGTCCTTCTGTCTCTGACAGAGCTCACCTCCTCTTTGCCAAATCCAGAACCTGAAAATCAGGAAAATTCCTATTAATTCCAGAGCTTTGCTCTATAAAATAATTTAATGCTCTTTTTGGTTTGCTTTCTTTTTTTTTTTTTTTTTCTTCAAAGAACTCTTACTCATTTCATTCTGTTTTATAATTTTACGATACCTATTTGCTTGTTTCTCTGGTAAGTGGCTAACAGGCTAAAACTCTCACAGCCTGCTGTGCTTGCAAGTTGTTTAATAAAGTCCTCAAGCCTTCCAGAAATCAGCACTGTAACAGGATTTTGAGTTGGCTGGCTGTTATTTCTCCTTTCCCTCGAAGTTGTGATACTAGGATGTCTGCTGGAATAGAGTTGAAGCACATGATGATGCCAGCTGTAGGCAAGGAGAAGGAGCAATAAAATCCTTAAATAGACATTCAGCTACTTTTCCAAAATTTAAACAGCATTTGGAAGGATGTCCTCTTCAGAAAAAAATTGAGATGTTTTAAATAATAGAGGTACAGTAACAGAGATTTTATGACCACCATGAGCTTTTTGTTCAAAACATAGTAAATTTACAGAATGTAGATGAATAGCAGAAAATCCCACAAGCCAAGTCCTTCATACTATTTTTTGTTATCATAACATACAGAAATAATCTGCTTTTAAATTTAAGATCTCTTACACAGTGCATGAAGCTGTAGCAAAATTTAAACAAAGTTTTAAAATTCTGGACTTAATATTAATGGTTTCCTGAGTCCCGTTGGCATTGGGAGCTGTTTAAATTTTATGAAACTCAGCTACATTGATTAATTTGGAGTTGTGGACTTCAGCAAAACAAGGGTTATCATGGTTTTTTTTTACTAATGCATAAGCTAATTTTCAAATGAAAGACTGTCCATGAAGTAATACCATAAGCTGTTGTATAATGCAAATCCTGCAAAGTCAGCATTGCAATGACCAGAACAAGGCACATGGATGAAGGAAATTTTTACATTCTAGATTCCCCTTTACTTCAAGGGATTTTCTTTTAGCATTTGCCCTTGGATATAGGCGGGAATGCCAATTGTTAGTACATTTGTTATCTAAAGCTTCAAAACACTTTGCTGAACCAAATGTTCCAAATATTACATCTCTCAGCAGAGTTGTTGATAACAGGCAGCATTTCCTGTATGAGAATTTCCTTCCAATGGTTTCCTCCAGACTGGTATATTATATACATTGATTTTCACCTAACAAGCTCTCTGGGTGTGTAGCATGCTACTAGGTGTGTGTATGCATACTATTACAGGGATGTGATCGTGTCAAGTCTCTCTACAGTGTCAACTTAAATGGGTTATTTTATTTTCAAGTTCACTATTCCCATACTCAGTCTTGGCCCCTGATGAGCCAGCTGTGTGCATTTTTCTTTGGGTGGCATGCAGGTGTTTTAGTAAACTATGCAACCTTTGTTTTAGACAATGTAGAGAATCCAAAGTTTAAACATTGAAAACTTAACTAATTTCCATGTGTTTTACCTGCTTTCTCAGTGGGAGACAGTTTTTGACCTTGAAAGATAATTGCACAAATTTGCTTCTATTAAGATTCCTCCCCCACCCTCCCATTAATTTAATAAGTATAGGAGCCCAATAAATAAAGCGTGTAATGTCAGTGTTATGAAAGTTTAATCATTGGTCATTACAGTAGAACAAAGTAATATAATAATTGCTCTGTGAAGTACCATTAGTGCATGTTAACTAACTGCTGTTGGATGCTAGGCATCTGAGGAAATGTGTAATATCTCTCTAGAGCACAACAGTCACTCTCTCTGTACTGCAAATGGCATGCCTCCAAACACAGTATCTCTACCCCAGAGGCTAATGCAGAGGTGCCAGCTCAATCAAAGCAAAGCAAGAGGTTTGGTTTCCTGGACAGTTGGACTTTGGTTAGCCTTACAAATAACCCAGCAGTAGTTATAAACAAGAAGCTCCTGGAGCAGAGCCATCCTTGCCTTCTGGGTTTGCATAATGCTCAGCACAAAGAATAATTCTTTCCTGTCTCTGATGTATTGCAAAATGTAGCGATAGCATCTCTCATGCTATTTTGTGTGACAATAGTGTGACAAGCTGCCCATCCCTTTGATCACTCAGTAGTCTCGTAGACACCAGGTCGCATTGCCCAGGAGCATGCATGGTACTACAGATGTAACTCAGGGAGGGTCTTTATTAATAATTTAGTTGGCTGCCCTTTTCTGAGAAACTGCAGAGCTAATCAAGACAAACTGAAGACAAAATCCTTCTACAGAATTCTGAAATAAGAGATCTAAGTATATCTAATGCATTTTTTATTTTCAAAATAGTCTACATCTGGTCTGTAAAGAAACCTGTGGTTCAGATCCTTATCTTGATGTTGTTTCTTTTTACCTATGATTTGAAACCCCTGATCTGGAACATTTTAAGTTTGCGTCTGAAGCTATTTTATAGCTATGCACAGAGCAGCCTACAGACTCAGGACCTAAGACCCTAGCCATCTAGTTTGGTTTATACTGAAATGCACTGACCAATTACATGTGATGGACAAAAAAATATGGTAATTGGTATATGTGCATAGGTTATATCCTGTGAATTTCTATCCATAAAGAGAAGTGATGAAACAAGACTACACTGCAGAGACCAGGGGGCAAAAGTAATATATAAGCTAATAACACTTTAAAAGGCAAAAACCAGGCTTATGGCAGACAAATCAGAAACTCCCTGCACTGTGGTATATAAAAACAATGTTTATTTATCTTCCCCTTGATTCTTTTTTTCTTCAGCATCTGATACTAGGTTATTTGTCAGTCTCACTCACTAAACAGTTAAACCGTTCCATGAAATGCATTGCTGCTACCTCCCAGCTGTACTTGGCCCTTGTTAGAATTTCAGAACAAGTAAATATATTGGTGAAAAAGAATTGCCCTTCCTACAGCTGATATTCATCATGAAGGGATTACATTAAGCATCTCAGATATCAAGATGGCCTGTATTTTTCCACCGTTACATCTTACAATGAAGTCAGAAACTAATCTTTAAGGTTTGTATCTTTTATTTCTCCCAAAGCAACCCTTCCAGTAGAAGAATGTGTTGAATAAGGATATTCCTTCACGAAAAACACATGGCCACATGTTCTACTTTGAAGAGAGGTGAATGGCTGTACTTTCTTGAGTAAAATCTTTACTTTATTAATTAACTGCTCTTAATAAACATTTGAAAAACAATAGTAAAAATAACTCTGTCTCTGAGCAGTTAAGACATTGATATGCAGAGAATGATGTCTGGAGCAGTAACAGAAAAATATTTCAAAGGATGACAAAAATAACATGGACCATATATTTTGCTTATTACTGGCTATGAAGCTGACATTCAGGGGGCTACAGAAGAATATCTTTACACTGGCTGTTCTCAATGAGGATGTTGGCAAAATGTGTCTGGGAAGGAGTTAAACATCTTCTTAACTGTACAACAATTAACTACAAAGCAACAGTTAGGAGATAGACTGCAAGAAAAAGGAATTTTAAGAGCTGAATATTCACTACTATTAACATTTTAATTGTCTTGATGCTTTGAGCAATTTACTGGTCTCACCATTAAAATAATAAGATAAATAATGAAGACAACAGACTCCTAGCAATTTGTTCCTTAAAAATGAGGACTGGGATAGGAGTAAAGGTCACATCCATGCAGTGTCAGCAGCAAGTCAGAGTAATTAACAGGAGTCTCAAATTGGCATTAAAATGTGTCAAATTATCATCTAAGTTTTGTAACTGGCAGGTAAAAGTCACAAGACTTTGGATGAAGTCACTGTCTCTGTGAACAAAATGAAAAGAGCAACAGGAAATCTTGAGTATGTCTATACTATCAGAAAGTTTCTCAGCACAGAATGGTTGCATAGGTAGTGCTGCTTTTGTTCTTCCATGAAATGATAACATCAGGACAATTCATTGTTGAACAATTAAACGCTAGAAGAAGACCTTCCATGTAACCTTTCCATTATGTAGCATAGAATAAAGAAAGGAAAATGTAATAGAATTATTCTGAATCTGAAAAAGACAGGGAAAAAAATACCCCCTTCTGATAGCAGTGCTGAAGTGCGTGGGCTTCAGTGGACCTCTGTATCAGTTTTGTATACCCTATGTAAGGATGAAAAATGCTTCCTAAACACTACAAAATTGGAACTGGTGAGCTGGCATTCATCTGACACAGGGCTAAGTGTCAGGTGGTTTTATAGTAATCTGGGCTTAGCAGAGGAAAGGGAATAATGATTCACTGGAGGGCAATAGAATATTTCTGCCAGATTTCTGTTATTTGTCACACTTTAAAAAAAAAAAAGCATATGGAAAATCTGCTATGTCATTTTCTAACTGACCATGATATCTAGGTACATTTGAATGCTGTTAAAAAGACAAAAGTGTTCTTTGTTTCTGAAATTAAGGTTTAATGTCTTGGAGACTGCCCACAAGAGTTCTCTCTCAACAAAAGTTCGGGTTTCTGTTTGCTTATTTTTATCCATTCAGTGTTTTCTTTTCCGGAATAAACATTAAATCAATATTCCCATACTGATTCCGGCCTCCACATTAAACAAGGACTTGTTAACTTCTCTTCTGGAAAAATATTGTGCTTCTATTCTCTGTTAGGTTCTTGTTAAGAAACAGAACCCAAAACAGTGTCTTTATACTGCACAGTTGTAAAATGTTCCTAGGAGCTTACCTTTACTATACCTCATAAGCAGTGAGCTTGTAAGCAATAGGAGAGTCCATGAGCTACAGTGCAATGCTTTTTAGTCAAGTAACTGTAAAGAGTAATAGGAGTTACTAACCAGTATGTTTTGGGGTTAAGGGATTCTTTGGTTCAATTCTTATTCTGGACAATTCTACTATGAGTTGTCCCTATATGTAATATAATAAATGATAACTGTGCAGCAGATAAAATTATTTTCGATTCTTGTGGATTTCTTGGCTTTTGACTAAGGGTTAGTTACAATGTTCTACTGTATGGATGTTTTTTTTAAGTACATAGATCAGTGAGCAGCAGCAGTGATTGGGTGTCGGGGTGAAGAGGGTTTGTGAGAACACTCGATTTTGTTTTTGGTCATAGCTGCCATCTTTATGGGCCTGTGTGGATGCAGGTTAGATGAGAATGTGTGCTAGGATAGCCTAAATAGTTAAGACAAACAATGCTGTAAATGTCATCTAGAATTATAACTCTCCAAATGTCCTAAAAGGAAGATTACATCCTGAACTGCGTACGTTTTACACCTTTATGCTGACTCCATATCTCCCCTTCACACACCCTTTTCTTATTCCAGTTACTGGGGGGATGCATGAAGAAAATAACACCAAGACAGAAATGCAGGATGGGAAGCAGTGCCAACTACAGGAAATTAATTGCAGATGCTTTGTTTACTCTTCCTTGCTTCCCTTCTGCATCAATTCTCCTCATATCCTCTCTTAAATGTTTTTCTAGGTATCATTGGCAAAATAGATCTGTCACTCAAAAAGAATGTAGTGTCACATAAGGTTTAGATCACCGGTTTTTGTTTATTTTTCCCAGTTTAAAGAGTGAACATTGTCTCAGGAAAGTCTGAAGTGTATAGCACAAGGTTATAATTAGCTCAAGGTATCACTTCTTGCATTACGGTTTATTCTTTGAATTGGCTGGAATTTAATTTGACAAGCACTGATCTGCGGACATTGTTAAAAATCTCGACATGGCCATTTCAAAGCTATTAGAGGCTCTTGCTTCTCTTTCATTGGCGTCAACACAGCATTTTCAAAAACTCTATCATGAGTTCAAAACATTTGACAGTTGTTTGTATCTTTATACAATTTTGAACTCATGCAAATTTCAAAACAGGATACAGGGCATATGAAGTTATTCCTGTTTTTGAGGAGAATCCTGTCTACCTCTCAATTGACAGCTTTCCCCTCACTCAGGGGAGGCTCATTAACAAGCTGTATCTCCTATAGCCTTGCTTTTTGGGCTCTGAGTCATTCTAGCTCTGCTACGCTGCATTCTTTCCTCCCTTGTGTACAAAATGGGCATGCACTGTTAGTTTTACTGCAAAGTAATTTCTGCTGCCTTGAAAACCTCTTAAATTCAGTTTTAAGAATTTGAAACATAGCTTTGAAGCATGTTCAGTTTCAAGAGTCCTACACTGTCACTGCTTCCTGGCTGCAATCTGGAATATGCGTTTTTATTACAGCAAGCATTTCTTCATCATGGGTTCTTTATATAAAATGTGCACAACCTACAGTTAATGGTGTGGGAATGTTTTATAGCAACTTCCTCTTTTAAGTAGATGTGTTTCTAAATTATTTTGCCTAAAGCATCTGTTATGCCTCCTGTAACTCATTCAGTATTACATTTAGGTTCCAAACTGTATGAAGCATATAAAAAGAATCTCATCTTGCTTAGTGTTTCCTTATTCTACCTTTGCCAGACTTTTTGGTGAGGTTATCCAGTCATATTGGATGATTTAAACTCCAGTTAGGGTAAAATAATGAGCAAATATAAGAATTAATAACACTGTAAACTAACAACACAGTGTATTGAAATTCAATAACAGATGGGCAAAGAACTGAAAGACAGATGTACTTAAATTACTTTAAGGAAAGTGAAAAACCTTCAGCTGATTCATTGAATGCCAGGTTGGAAGGGATCTCAAGGATCATCTAATGCAACCTTAAGTGTAGTTTAAGTGAGATGGGCCAGCACCCTGTCAAGATGAGTCTTGAAACTGTCTCATGTAGGAGAATCCACCACTTCCCTTGGGAGACTATACCAATGTTTAATTGTTCTCATTGTAATAAACTTTCTTCTAGACTCCAATCAGAATTTCTCCAGGAGCCGCTTGCAGCCATTACCCCTTGTACTTTCCATGTGACTCCTTGTAAAAAAGGAGTTTCCTTCCCCTTCGTAGCCACCCTTCAAGTACTGGTACATTGCAATAAGGTTTCCCTTAAGCCTTCTCTTCTCAAGGTGATCTTCTAACATGCTGGCAGGCAGAGAAGCAGACTGTGCAATTATGACTCTGGTTGCCTCCTATTAAACAAAAGTCCCCTTTGAGTATCCTTCATTATTAGCAAAGGAAATTGGATTGGTGGCAAGTAGTGATGAGTCAGAGACTGATGGGTAAGCAGATTTCATTGGAATGCCACTCTAAGAAATAGTCTTTTAAATAAAAGGAAGTGAATAATTTTAGTTATGTAAAATATAGAAGATACTTCTGTATTGCTTCACTTAGATCTTACTTTCAGTGCTCTAACAAAACAGTGTATTGCTATTTGAGCTGTACCATATTTGTAGACTAGAAGCTGGAGATAATGGCTGAAGAATGACAGGTGCCTTTTTCACAAAGAGGAAAAAATATTGGTTCAGTCTTTCAGACCTGAGAGGGTGAAGGAAATTAGCAATAAATTGTGATCTTGCTTTCTTTATTCCACTTATTTTGGATTGAGATCAGTTCATCAGAACAACAGCAACCATGTTTGTTGTTTGTTCAGCCATATACCTTTTGCAAAGAGTCTTCATGCAGAATTGTTGTGCTGGTTCAGCCATCATCATTTTATGCTGCCATCAGTTGCCTGATCACACAGGCCAACACTGAACTCAGCAACATCCCCTCAGAAGTCTTCTTTCAGATAGTCCTGCCATAGGTTCCTGTGGGCCCAGCTCCTCTGCTGCTTGCTGTGGTGCTAGCATCATCTGCTGGACGCAACAGACAAGAGATGGCTCCCTCAGTAGCCCCTCATATGGAAGGACACCACCCAGAGAGCTCAGCAAGATGCAACAAGCCCCAACAGAAACCACATCGAACAGGAAACTCCTCCAACTGATTGGCTACTGGTTAATATAATCCTGGCCTCGCCCACCACCCCAACCACAACTACCTGGGTGAGGGTGGAGCCACAGAGACACAAGTGGGCCAGGTTCTGCCTCTGGAACATGAAGCCAGTAGGAAAAACAAAACTTTCTGCTAGGTTATGACTCAGGTCAGCTCTAACTTGGGGTCCGCAACTCGGGCCCCAGCACTTCAAGAATTCACGTAATTTTGTTTCACATGTTGCTAAAGCATTTTAGATATTTTTTGTTGTACTAAACAAAGCAATACTACCAGCTGTATCTTGAAAATCTGACCATTAATTGCATATTATACAATGAGATAGAGTAGCTTTCTAGAGTAGCAAATTTTGCCTTCTGAAGCGTGTACTGGTTTTGGTGGTTCCTGGGGAAGAAGATGTAAGAGTCTTTGAAGACAGATAATATGGTAAGTGCACTTTAAGGTAATAATGTGAAAAAAATTGGTGCAAGGGCACAATTGATATAAAAGATCTCATCTGTAAGTGCTAAGTATTGTGCAGAAGATTTGTTGAGGAGCTTGATACTAGAATTTGAAAAAAAGGTAGAAGATTGCAGCTATGAATTAAAAGTTGTGATGCATTTTCATGTACAGTATAATCGTATTGTAGTATGACTTTATAAATATACCCTATTTAAATCCTGATTCAAGCAGTCCATAAATCTGAAAATTCAAACCTCAATAAATATCTGTAGTACTACTCAGTCGTACTGCTTTTCTGTCTTTATTTCTGGTTATTTGTTATGTTTGATTGATTAAAAGTCGGCTGTAAAGTTTGATGGAAATGAACTACAATCAGTCCGGCAAACATCCCCTTTCATTTCAATCAATTGCTTTTAAATCATAGTATCTCATTTTGTATTTTTGTTCACCATCATTTGTTGTTGAAGTTCTTTGTGTTTTCTTAAATCATGTCGACCTGTTACTTGATAGGCATGAATTGACTTAGTGGAATTTATGCTCTGTTGATCTCTTCAAATTATTTTGACATTTTCAATGCTATATGCAATTACTGTATTATTCTTCTGTAATTTAAAGGGTTACCGTCAGTTTAAACAATAATCTCTGTACTGCACAAACATTAGCTATATTGTGGAGGAGGCCACAAATACATTTCAAGTAAATTCCTCTTTTCCTTACCCATATAGGTGCCTTTTTAAATACTTTCAATGATTTTTTTGTCAGTTCTTTTTGTTATTTGGAATTATTTTTTATATTAAGAGCATTACTTTTAGACTTAATTTGGTGGGATTGCTTAAGAGTCAAAATCTACTTTAGAAAAAATTATGCAGTGATCGGAGTGATTTCTACACAAGAAATAGACTTCATTTCTTTATTTTCTGTAAATCAGCTTAGCTCTATTGACTACACTAAAATTATGCTAACCTACAGTAGCCAGAGGTATGGCATATTATGCAAATTTCCTTTTAGCTACAGTCTCTTTTTTTCACTATGATCCACCTCCAGTGTTTCACCCTGTCTCATCATCTGCCTTGTACTTTCTCATCCCTTTTACCCTACCCAAATAGAAGTGATCAGCTTCCCTCATCTGTCCTTTGTCTTCCCCTTACCCCAAACCAAGTTATCTTCTGCAGTTGTGAGGAGCCTTTATCGCACAGCCTCATTTTCTGCCTTCAAATACTTTTCCTAAGTTTGCTTCCCATTATGCCTACAAAAAACCGCGCAGTGGTGAGGCTGCTCTACGCTGCTGTGTGACCTATTTGCTGCTTGTTCTGTTTGACAGGATTTGCTGTTTGTCTCCTGCTGTGTTCACAGTGTGTAGGGTCTTGAGATAGAAAAGATGTAACTATTTCTTTGTTTTGAGTTTATAGAGCAAGTAGCATATTAGAGCTCTCAGATTCTAGGCCATATAGGGGATATAAATTAGTCTACACTCTACTGGATTTGCTCAGTGTTGTAAATTCACTGTAGAAATCACATAGAAACATAAATGTTGGACTTCTTTTTTAAATTTTTATTTTATTTTCCTGTGTTTTAATGAGTGTAGGAATCCCTCAAAAATAATCATAAAAGTTTCCCTTATATATGGTCCTCTACTTAAAAGGGTATATTTGCAGGTCAGTAAATGCACCACCTTCCAGTCAGAACTGTAGAAAATTTTCACATCTTGATGTCTGAATTTCCCCCAAATGTGGGGTAAGAGGAGAAGCAGAAAGGGAAGAGTTAATGAAATGGAAATCTTTACAAATATCCTCCTAGACTTTGGAAATACAATCCGTTTTATGACTGTTTAGAAGTTCTGGTGTAACTATGCAGAAGATCAGAGACCATAATGACACATTTTTTATTTGATACCTTCCATGTCTTGGTAGGCACAGAAGGCTCTTCTTGCAGTGGGACTTGTTGGTTTTTTCCCCTCTATACACAGTTCTGCATGGTGCGTATGTGAGACAGATAATGCAGATTTCACCTAGTATTATTTCTCTCTTTCTGCGCTGCTGCATGTGATTTCCTAGCTCGTGTTTCAGCTTTATGTTCTCATGACTCAGTGGACTCCAAAAGCTTCACAAGTCAATCCACACTAGCAGCATCTTTGCATGGAGAAATATGACTGGTTTTTAAAAGTACTCCAGTAATGAAATCTTTGATTGGATTAAGGAGCTCTCTATAAATCAGAGTGGTTTTGAATTACAAAGCATTTTATTTGTAAAATTAGCTTCACCATCAGATTTTTTTTTTTAGCTGTTGGAAATTTAAATGTCAGAAAAGATGCTTATGCCTATTGGATGCCATTAAACTCCTCCTTCTAATAAAGTCTGCATGCTTACTGCTTTTCACTGAAGAATGAAAACTGAAGAGATGAAAGTATACCACATAGTTTGTACGAAGCAAATCAAAACCAACTTTTTTGATCCTTTTGAAGTTTATTTTTTAATTCTTATTAATTAGAGCTTCAAATTAATAATGTTTATGCAGATTTCTAAAGTTTCATCAAAGGTCCTTACAGCATAATGCAATTAATTTTCAGTTGATTAGGCAATTATAAATAAATGAGAATTTTTTCTATGTGAACAATGTACTCAGATAAACTGGTTTGTGGAACTAATGTGATAAAAGGAATGCTGCAGGAGGGTTGTCACATGTATTATGCAAACTTAGAAAATCCTCAGAATTGGGAACTTTTAACATTCTGTTCTGCACCTGGATTCTACTGATTTTTTGATAGGGAAAAACATAAGATGTAAATTATTGCCCATTTTTTTTTCCATTTAAGTCAATTATTCACCATAAGTCATGGCTAGGAGACATTTGCATGTTTAATTCAGGCTTAGTTGTGGAAAAAATCTGTGCTTTGTACTTTTCAAACGTTTTAATTAAACCAATAGCATTTATGAATATGAAATAAGTAATAAATGCATTTTATTTGTTCAAGAGATTACTGAAGGATGATGATATTCTAATTTGGAACAGTTTTACGTGTTCCTTAAAGTCTTTCAAAGCTTTTAATTTTTAATGTGGAACAATGCTTTTCTAACTTTAAAGTAGACACTGCAGCAAATAATAAGCTCTTTTTTACTCTTGGTGCTATCATTTCTAATAAAGACTAATGTATGTAGAACATACAGCCTAAAAGTGACAGAATATGTAGACCATGTGCTTATCCTCTTCAATGTATTTTACAAGATGTGCATTTATTTGAAAACATCTTAATCATTTAACATAAACTGTTGCGTTCTGAGAGGGTCTTAGCTGACCAGATACTCTGAAAAGGAAGAATATTTATTTATACATATATTGAATACATATATTTATAGGGGATATCAAATTATAACTATAGCTACATTTTCCTGATATGTATTACATTTTGATGAATTGGTATCTTTCTATAGAAAGGACATTAATTAACAAAACTTCTGAGCAATTTTTCTGTACATTTGAGATACAAGTTCCTCTCATACTGACAGCAAAGTGAGAGATCATTTTTTAGAGATGAATACACAGAGGGAAATGAAGATTCCCGGCAGGAACACTGATATTTTGCTTTTTATTATTTCGTCAAAAAATGAGAATGCATTGCTCTTTGTTTATGACAAATCACATTCTTTTTCTTACCTCAAGTTATAAAAAATTACATAAATATTCTTTCATTGATTTAATATGTTTTCCTACTGGCAAAGGGTTCAGCAGTATATTTTCCAGCCCATTTTGTAGTTCAGTTTTGGATGAGTCTGCTGCCAGGATTTCATTCCTTTTCTCAGCTGCGGAATTGATCTTGCAATCTGAAATGTTTCTTAATGGTCATTTAAAAAGTAATTTGTTTCTTTATAGCTTTTTAAATGCCATTTGAGTAGTATTGTTATTCTTTTATTGTACAAGAATAAGCAACATAGTCTACCAGAAAAAAAAACTAGCAATGTATAGCAAGATTGTTCAAGCTTGATCAGTGATCTGATCTTTTATCAACATTGCTAACAGTAGTCATGGGCAATATTTGCATTTTTATATATACGTGCACACACACATATATATATATACACACATAAATGAGCCTATGAGCTATTTTTCTGGTTTCCAAGGAGTTGTGGTTATTCAGTTTCTTACATGCAGAGACACCCATTTTCATATGTATATACTTTCTTGTTTCTGGTTGCCAACGTTATGGTGGATAACTCGAATGGAAGCTGAAATAGGTTTGGTTTGGTTTTTTTTAAACGTTACTTCTGAGAAATTATTTCTTTGCAAAGAAGAGTCTAGCAGCATGACTTCCTGGCAAGGTAATATAAATTGTTTCTTTCATTTATTCTCCAGAGGAAAAAAATCTGATATATTATCAGTGCCAACAAATCTATACCTGCAACACTTTATGCCTTTGTAAATTAAAAGCTCCTGATAATATAATTATTTTCACAGAGAATAGCAAAATCCATTTAGGGAAAAAGAAATTATTTGACAACTGGTATAAAAAGGACATTTGATGATGTCATCATGTCTTACAGGTGCATTGGATTATTTTTGTTTGGAAATGGAGGGTCTTGCTCAAAGTATCACTTCAGTCACACCGTTGCACATACACAGACAAACTTAAGTCCATATTTAGTAAATTGTTTTATCTGCTTATGTACTTAGTAGTGAAATTTGTTTCTGGTTTATATTACTGGTAATAATCTTCATACATATAGGTCAGCGTGATCCAAACAAGAGCCAAGTCCTGAGGGTTGTTCCCATACTACCCACTGGAAACACAGAACTGATACTCAGGCAACAACCATTTAGTCCTGTTGCAAGGAACACAGAACTGGGGCCTGCCTCTAGGGCCACATAAAACGATGGGATATACTTCAAGGACATGTCAGTTTGCATGATGGTGCAATCTGCTCTCACAGTTGAGGAGAGGGAAGAAGGAAAGGAACCTCAAGTGCACAACGCAAGACAAAATCTTCATCAAAAATAAGCCTACAGTGCACTAAATCTCTGATGTGTTCTACGTATTTTTATCAAGCTTGACCATAGTAAGTTTTATCATTTGTTGAAATTTGACTATTTTTAACATGTTTCTTCAGTGCTGGATCATCTTCACTAAAACTGAAAGCAAACAACTGAACAGTGATTCATGCAGGATTTGATGGAAAAGAAATGGAAAGGGAAGGGAAAGGTCCTCCATGATTAAATCTGCAACAGCTTGTTACCCTGCTTTCAACATATGATATACTGGCAGAATGATATATAGCAGCCCTTCTCCCCCCGCCAGCTGTAATTATAGAAAGTACACTCTCTTAATGGGTGCTATAAATTTCAGATTGAGTAGATGTTCAAAATTTTCCTCTTTTAGTAGCATTAGGGCATCCACAAAGCTATCAATTTTTATCTATATTAATATTTTTAGCAGGCATGTCCAGGACTGAAAACAGTGAAAACCAAATCCTGAGGTAATAAAAATCAATGTAGGCCCACTGATACGGTAACATTAGCATGACAAGAATGTTAAGTCTTCCATTAAGCCAATTATTAGGGCTTTCTTGCACACTTCTAATTTTTTGCTGAGTTGAGAGGTACCTTTCTGGATGCATTCAGGTAAATCCATTGCAAATAGAAATGGATTTAGCTATGTTTCAGTAAAGATGATTAATTGCTTTTCTTGGGCTTGCCTTATTGAAGAATGATGGATAACACTTTTCATCCTCTTCTCCCAACTGATTGACCTGCCTCTGGTCTATTCTCTAATTTGAAGAAGGAGAGTTCATGTGACAAGATTCTTTGGTAGCACCTCCAAAAAAAGGCTTTTCACAGCTTCATAGACTAGTCTGCAGGAACTATAGGGGAAATAACAGTGTGTCTAGAAGGCCCACTCACAGCTGTAGTTTTCCACCGCTAATCTTGCTTAAAGCAATGCCTTCAAATATTCAGTTGTATTTGAACTGTTAAAAAATATCTGATTTTTTTTTTTCTATCAGCAATCATAGTATTCAAAATTATGGTAAATTCAGTCATAGAAATAATCTCATCTATTAAAATGGTAGCTCTAATGTCAGTATAGAAAGTTTTATAATATACTACCACATTTGTTTCACAGTAGATTTACTTTATAGGTGATAGAAATGTTTCGCTATCATTAGAAGACTGTACAGGCACGCACATGGAACCAGTGTCTAATAAGTATTTCAATAGCACGCAACAAGTGAAGTTATGTTGAAAACTCTCCTTGCCTAAACAGTGAGTAGTTGGATTAATGCTTTCCCCAACTGAACTGTGCACTATCATAACTGGGTTGCTATTACTTCAACTTGCTGTTTTAAAACTAGCTCAGTAACCTCTATGATCAAATAATTTCTGTGGCTGTATCGCAGAGATACACCTAGTGCTGGAATTTTCACACAATACTTGTTGCTT
>VZZY01025090.1:1382-30818 GCA_013400335.1 Eurystomus gularis | reverse complement strand
GGCCCACAACTTGGGCCCCAGTAGTTCACCTTCTTAACTCTTTCATTGCCTTTGGATATTTGATTTTCCTCCAGGAAAGTATGTCTAACTCACTCACTCAGTCTAGGGTGAAATACCACTTCATTTATGAATCTGGCACAGACAGAATTATAGCATAAGATAAGTGGCTCTTGTCAGCCCTCCAAAGAAGAATGTGCTTTTAGAGAGGGGGGTGATGCACATTTTGTCATGTGGTAATACACCCCTGCTTGAGGCCAGCAAGGCAGGAAAGGTTGTTGTACGTCACACAGTCTGAAACTGCACTTCAGTTACTCTACTGACTTTTTATTGCTTTATTTTGTTCCATTGATAAAAATATGCAAGATTAGAAGCTTACAATGTTTCACTAAAAGTATTGACTCTGGAGTCAAGTCAACAACACCATTAAATTGAAATAGTACAGCTAGAGAATGCATAAGGGAGGTTTTTTGTCTGGCATCTGATATCTTATATGTCACTAAACCAGAATGGAACAGAAAATACATAATCTACCCAATGAATTTAGCCTTTTTCTTATTGCTGCATTGTTCTTTATTATATAAAGTGACACACAGGTTTAGATGATAGTCCAAGGATTTCTCAGATTTTATTTTGATTTTGTAATATCTCCATACTTGCATCACAGGTTTCTGCAAATATTCAGTATTTTCTATCCATGCCATTTTACACAAGTGTTAGTGATTGACGTGGTACATAATTGTGGTACATAACTGGGTGGTGGTGGTGCTCAAACACACATAATGGAGGCTAGTACTGTTCCAGTCAGGTCCTGTGTACATTGTTCTGCAGATTCTTACGAAAAATCTTATACATAAATGTTAATGCTACAGATGTTTTAAGGAAAGTATCTGCAAAGTTAATCCATTTTATTAAAAGGGAAAGACGTTTTCTTTTTACTGCTAGAGAAGTCACACTCCAGGAATGGTGATGTTTGCAATGACCTATCTGTGCTTGTTCTCTTCACAAAAGTTCAAGTTTAGGATGTTAAACAGGCTTATGTAGTAATTTATGTCTTCTGACTGGCATTTGCTGCAAATAAAGTGACTGGAGAAAACTGAAGGAGAGAGAGTAAACTTTTCCCGTATAATTCCTTCTAGCCTGGAGAACATTCAGTAAATGTGAAAGCCAGGAACTGTTGCCCTAGCAACTTTTGAAAACTTCTGCTAATGCTTCAATACCTTCAGTACCTACCTCTGAGCTATACAAGGCTGAAAGCCTTAGCACAGCTGAGATAACGTCATCCCCTTTGCCATCATGATAAATGCACTCTTCCTGTAATCTACACTGACACAACCAATCTTCTCCCAGTGTCACCCAAAGAGCACTATTGATACAGTCTCTTCATTAGTATCTCTTATTGCATGTTACCTGTCCCTCAGATCTATCACCTAAATTACTGGTCAGAGGACCCCCTCATATACCAGGATAGCTCCATCGGTGAACTCATTCTGAGGGGAATAGGAAGTGCTCTGGCAGAGGAGTGCTTGGCTGGCAGATCTGAGGAGGACAGGGGTAATCAGGGGAGGGCAGTGATAATCAGGGAAGAACTGCCTTTTCTTTGTTGGGCAGAGATGGAACCAGAAGAGAACACACACCCACTGTCTAAGCTTCTCTGTCATTCTCATAAAGGCTAGACTACACATCAAGTTGTCTAACTGCCATCATTTCCACAACAAAAATTCTGGCTCTTTAACTCAAACAAGGAAAAAGTCATGTTTTTTTCATTTTGAGATGCCCAGCTCAGGCGCCACATGTGAACCAAACATGATCACTGTGACATTTAGCTGTGCTGTCTGTAGCCACTAAACCGCAATCTGTCACGAGCAGAAACACTGAGCTGTTCCACTGCTGGCTGATAAGCATCCATGGAGGGACTGGCAGACCATGGACTTGATCTCCTTCTGCAAGCTCGCAGCTCCTGCAGTCCTCTTCAGCATTCCTCGGCATTGAGTTGTAGGTGAAGTGGAAGAGTAACCTCGGCACTGAGTTGTAGGTGAAGTGGAAGAGTAACCAGGATGAATTTGAGGTGCTTGGACAAAAATATTTAAAAATTGGGTGAGAATTTTTGAGTTACCATTAGATTAATTGGGGTTTATTGCACAGTATTTTAAATAAAACATTGTTACTTTCCTGACTTCAGTACTTCCAATGTTCTTGATTCTCACCACTCCCTTAAAAAACAGGAGAGCACAACTATTGGCTCTGTTTCAAGAAGATAAGAAGCAGCATATGGGAAATTCTGTCTTTAAAAGAAAAGAGAGTCATTTTTGTAAGGGCATTTGGAAGGTGAGACCATCTGCTTCATTAAGGTCGTTCAGTCAAGGACCTTTCAGTGCAAAAAGGTATAACAAGAACTCACGGAGACACAGACCATGTAGACAAGAGATAATAAGGCAGTACCAAAGACCAAAATTCTCCAGTCACTAATTGATGGGCCATTAAGAAACTACCAGGCATCACATTAGAAGGAGAAAACTTGGACTTTGTTACAGAGGAGGAAACGAGATGAATGTAAGAATTTGTAATATTTGAGGGAGTTCTATGGGGCTATGCAAAATTCATGCAGGAATGTTTAGGGAAAGGGAACCTGGGAGGAAGAAAGGATGGAAGAGACCAAAAGGGGTATAAAAGAGGCCTGCCATGTATAAATCATTGCTGCTCAATATACTTGTCTGACATGATCACTGGAATCTGTCCTCTCCTATTATTAAATACGCTCTTAACTACCTCTCCGTGTAAGCTCACTCTCTCACTCTGTTCCCCATGAGTACGTGAGCGCCATAAGGGCTAAGTGGCAGCTACTGGGAGAACAGGCTTAGGGTGGCTTTGGTGCCAGCAACTGGAATCAGACTGGAGTGCCTGTGTTGCCAGCAACAGGAGCAAGTGGGGACGTCCATGCCAGCTACTAGGTAGCAGTATGAACGAAGTGAGTAAGCTTCTTAGTGCTAGTGGCTGGAGTCACGGCCCATGTGCCTGTTGCCATCAGAGGGGCAGCAAGAAGTGTTTGTGTCTTCCCCAAACCTGGTGCATGTGTGCAATTTGCAAGCAAACTTGACGGGGAAACAGGGGGTGAGTAGGGGGCCCAGAGTTTGGGCAGAGGTATCAAACAGTGCTGGTGTGCAGCGTGACCCACCAGTGTGGGGTGCCTGTCAGATGGCCTAGTTCGCTAGTGAGCATCAATCTGGATGAGCTGGTGAGTAGGAGATCTGAGGGGCGGGTAAGAGGGCTCAGCATCCAGGCTGAAGAAGCTGTCTCTTACATGCAGAGGCTACAGTCGAAGATCCTAGACTTGCAGCTGGGTCTATAATATCTAATAATATCTAATAATATCTATAGATATTAATTAATAATATCTATAGATATTGAGAATTTGACATAATTAACTTGGCCTTTAGATCAGAACATAGGACACAAAAAAACAGGAAATCTACAAGAAAAATATATATTACAGTGTATTGCTATTGAAAGGTGGCAAAGGGAGATTTTTGGAAGGGTTCATTATCTAAGTGAAGTAGTATTTTTGGTTATTTTTTAAGGATCATTGAAAAGGTGTATTTCTAAAGTAATTAGATTTAAAAATAACTAGATCTTAGGGCAGGAAAAAAGTATTGTATACATGTGTGTACTGTCTGGTACAGAAAAATGTCTTGCTTTCGCAGAGAGTAGATTAATAAAACAAATTCATTACATCTCTGTAATAATGTAGGAGTTCGAAGAGAATATCTATTTAAAAAAAAACACATAAATATTATTTAAATATAAAATCTCTATTCAATTTTTCTAAATAATGACAAATGAAAGATGGAACCCAGGAAAATACAGCTGTTTATATCATCTCAGTGTTCCTTTGAATGACATCAAAGTGTAATTGAATAAAATACGTATTTGGAAGGGCATTAATTAGCCAGCATGTAATAGTTCACAAGACCTGCTAATATATGGGACTTCTGGGAGCTTTTTCAGATTGCAGCAATTGATTCTGTCACAGAGCCAAAATGTGGAGAGGACTTTTAATATTTTTTTCCTCTTCTAGAAACATACCTGATAAATCTGGCGGTGGCTTTTCTTTTCTTACCCTCTGTTCAAATCAGACCATAATTACTCTGGCATCAAGGTCAGGCAACTTGGCTAGCTCTGAAAGATATCAGCTGTTTTTCTCATGCTTGCTGAACCTCTCTTAGACAAATTTTGCATTGTTTTTTGTGTCAGTTTTATCGTGGAACATCGTGCTGCCATCTGGGAAGAAAAACACCATGGTACAGGAGCAGCTGGTGAATGAGAGTGGCCAAATAAACATTGGCACTCACTCTGCCATTAGGTGAGATAAGAGGGCTGAGGCCAAGCCAAAGAGACAGCCCAAACTGCTGCCATTATCTTTCACTGTCCCCTTTCCCCTTATCTCTGTTTAAAAACACAGCTATCATTCATTCTAGAGAGGGGAAACCAAACCTGGCTATCAGGTGTTGGACATACCCTTCTGAAGCCTGGAAAACAGAGATATCCACAGTCAAAAGCATCTGAAGAGTCTTGCCAATTGGCTGAGTGACTGGTTACTTTCATTTCCCTGGAAAAATAACAAGAACATTTCATATTTCTGTAATGATTCCTGTCATAGGAGCTCAAAGCACTTCAGATGTAAATTAATCTCTAAACACTTTGATAATGAATGAGGAGCTATCAGCCTTGTTTTCATAGGCGGAGAAGTTGAGGCACAAAGAAACAAATACCTGATTTGTTAGATGTGGGTTAGATACAGAGTTTGTAATGCCAGGAATAAACCCTAATTCCAAACTCCTTTGCCTTTTCCCCTAGCAGCAGCCCAGTTTTCCTTCCAGACATTTGCGGCCAGCCCAGAAATTTAGGGATACAATGGACTTACCCAACCTTAAGCTCCAGAAGGTTGTTAAGCTGCAGGGTTGTATTCTTATTTATTTGATGAAGAGCTGAGTTTTCCTTTTGGAGATCCTGTATTTGCAGGCACATGGCAAGGTAGTGAACTGAGGAACTACATCCTGCTATCCATGGCACAAACTTTCTAAATGATATGGAGGGACTGATTCTTAACTCCTAGATACCGAGTTTCTGCAAGTTTCTCTTTGATGTCAGAGGATGTATGCATTTGGATATGCAGCTTGGATCAGTTGAGACTCTTTTTACATTTGGCACAGACTGGACAGCCATTAACAGTGCCCAAGATTGCTTATCAGCTAATAGTTCTGGGAAGTTTTACTTAAAATATCACTCTTTTTTAAATAATTAGCGTGATTGGTTGTGAGACAAAAAGCTGGAAATTTGAAAATGAGAAAAAGTAGTCTATGGTATTTAAAATTTAGGATGAATTATTCCTTATCATCCATTATGTCTGTCTTGCTGTATCAAATAAACACTCACTTGTCCACTCAAGTTTGGCTGCCAATAGTCTTTACTGGCTGATGGCTGTTTGGGGGAGAGTTTAGTAATCTCAATACACTTCCCAGTGGTAACAGCTGTCTTCCTCACAAAATCACATATGGCGCTAACTGGCATGCCTGTCTGCCCTAGTAAGGCTAACATCACGGTGTGAGCGTTGTCTTCCTTTTGCAAAGAACATTGTCACTAAAGTAGTACATAAGTGAGGCCTTCTAGAGCAACCAAAAAAGCAGCGACCCTATAACTCTTGCTCTGACCTAACATGCCTCACTGCTATAGAAGTGATTCAAAGCTCCCTGTAAGTGTGTGTGATGCTTAGTGGTTGATGCGGTAAATGGCTAGAATGGGCTGACTTCTGCCTGCCTTTCTCTCAGTGGTAGCACTGTTTTAGGTCTCTCTCCTCTACTGCTCTATTCATACTCATGAACTCATGTCATTATGGTTTTACAAAGTTGCCAGGAGTAGAAGAAAACTTGCAGATGGATGCAGTGTGCTGTCACATTGGCCTCATTTCTTTAGAAAGCCAAGCTACTAACCAGACACCAACAGCTTTGGGTGCAGTCACAGGCATGCAGATTGTGGACTAACCCTCACAGGACGTGAACATCAGGTAGTGTTTTTAAGGTGACTGACTGTCCTGTTATACTCTCCTTACTACAAGAGATTTGTCCTACCTTTGCCATTTTCCCAGGACAACTTCTGTACACTATGGAGAATGCTGATGTTGCCAGCTGTTAAACTTTTCCACGAAAAGAAGGGTAAAAAAAGAGACAATCTAGCCAGTGAAAGATGCAAAAGACAGTGAAAGAAAACTAAATTAGGTATTTAGAAATATTAGAAAGAGACTAAATTAGGTATTTTCAATAAATATATTTGTTTAAATTAAAAAATGCTTTAAGTTAATTGATTTGACTTTCCCAAGGCATTTGCAAATTGGCATTACAGGTGTTTTACAAACCTTGAATTCTCCTACCAAAAACTTCTAATCCAAACTGCCGTGAATTAAAAACACTTCAAAACCTTTACAAACCAAAAAAAAACTAAAAAATCTGTGTCTGTGACTGAGGCAGTGCTATGTTCCAGGAGTAAACTCGGAATTTTAGCAGGCTGATACTGTTTTTGTATAGAAACTACCCAGATACAGGCTAGTTACTATAATATCTTAAAAAGGTGTCAATTCCACACACTAGAGAATACTCCAGTGGGAATCTGCTGTGGCCATCTGCTACAGGATGGCACCATGAAAAGGTATTGTTTCAGGTCCTGAAAGTAATTTAAGTATATCAGTTTAGTATTATACCTAGATTAATTAACCTTAATGATGTTAAAAATAAACTTAATTTAAAAATTAGCCCTAATATTGTCTAATTCCTCTTTCTGGCTACAATATTAACTGCAACCTCTTTTAGTAAAGTATTGCAGTTGGTTTTGATTGTAAAGACAAAGTAATGGTAGCTGGCAGCAACTGAGAAACATGATTTCTACTTTGAACTCTCAATAGCTTGTTTGGGTTTTAGTTTCCTTTTCACCATAGGTTTTCTGCTAGAGAGTTGGAAATTCTGAAATTTTGCTTTGCGGGAAAACTATGTAGCTTGATGGACTGAGCAATCCTTTGACACTTCTATACTTCACTGTGCTCTCAAGCTTTCCTTTGAGTCTAAAGTCTGATGAACTCTGTAGCTCAAAGAGAAGAGCACTAAAAATGGTTTCTCAGTGAAACTCGGGCAAAATTTGCAAAAACAAACGGTTCAGAAAGTGACTGAACACAAACCTGTTGTGATGGTGGCATCTTGACTGTATGGAGTGACAGCATCAGGTCACAGGACAGAGGGGAGGTTACGAGGAGGTTATGGTCTTGGATAAATATGGTTCTGAACTTTCAGATCATTTAACAAGCAAAAACTTGATTGATATGCTAGGAAATGGTATTTAGCATGTTCACCAGCTGCAATACAACTCTTCTACTCAGAATCATGGGTCTGCTTGTTATATTGTACTTGGCCTGTGAGAACTCAGACTAACAGTGAGATATGCTGCAGACAGATGAAATTCAGGTGCAATGGTTGTGATGCATCAAATGGGAGCCAAAAGAAGGAGTTACGATTCTATGCTTTCTGTGCAAGACATGACATTGAAAGGGCAGCAGTGTGTGTAAAAGAGGCCTTAGAAGAAATGAGATGCTGTGGATGCTATTTCTCCCTGACGCTGGTGTTCTGGACAATTCTAGGCAAATCACTGTGTCTCTGTGTTTAGTCTTGACATCTGTAGAACAAGGGTGTCCTTACTAACAACCCTGATAAAATGCTATGGATAAAAGTGCTTTGAGATAGATATAGATAGTGCTTTTTTTGCCAGTGAAAGCAGTATGCAAGACCTAGGTTTTTCTATTGCTTATCATACAAGCATTCAATCTCTGTGTCCACCTTATGATAAAATTGCTTTTGTTGTGGTTCTCTAGTGAGTCAGCAACTTGCTTTTCCCACCAATTGTTTATCACGAGTCCAGCAATTAATGTCATGGAGAGGTTTTGTTAAGAAAGTATTAAACTTAGTTATAGGTATTTTTAATATAGATATGCAAAGAGAAACAAAAATAAAGAGCCAGCACTGTGTAACTGTTCTCAGCAGGCTGCTTGTCAGTCTCTCCCAGGGCCATAGCTTGTCAGTCACTCATTTGAAAAAAAAAACAAAAACCCAACCAAATCTTACTCTAGGTTCTGTCATGGCAGAAGATCCAGAAGCTCCACTATCTCCTTATGGTAACTCAAGGCAGGCTTGTTTGTCATGAGACCAGATAAGTCAAGCTGGGGCGAAAGACCCCTGTAAAAATGATTGTTTAAAGTGAGGCCCTGCAAAAGCTGGTGTGGAACAGCTGGAATCTGTTCCTTTTTCTCTCCTGGAGATGCTCTCCACAGAGAGGGAAGGAATGAATGCATAAGAGGAAGGCAATAATAGTGGCAGGGAAACAAATAAATTTCTGTAAGTAAAAGGATTTCATTGCAAAGAACACTAACAGTCTGCTGTTCCACAGTGAATAAGGTCTGTGCCTTAGCTGGCTATTCCGTCATGAAGATGTCACAGCTGTGCATCTTCTTAGGCTCCTACACACTAAGCACCTGTATAATGCTGCTGGAATCATCTTGTATAGCAGTGTCCAACTCAGTTTGCCCACAATATCTCAGGTGCCAGTAGGAGTCTAGCTGTAGCAGCAAAGAAATGGCTGCAGACTGCAAAAGCAGCCAGATTAACTAGATAAATATTAAAGTGTTTTCCTTCAGAATTCTGTGCTACTCTGAGTACAATCTTCCCAGCATCAAGCTGGGTAGTTTGAGCTTAGCTTATGTTGTCCTCAAATACTGTGTTCCTGTTGTCATAAGGTATCTTGGCAGTAGGTCCTGATGTGTTATATCCTTTTTGTCCACAAGATGTCAATGCATCCTAAGAATTTTAGTGCACATAGCCCAGTTTCTTTGTAAGATGAAGCCTGAGAATTCGCATGTTAGTGTTTTGTGCAACTAAGTGCCTAGCCATGGTTCTTACTGGGTCCACTGAGCAGATGTCACTGCTGTTAACTAATAAATAAAAAATAAAATAATCATCATAATAATAACAGCAATAATATTATAATAAAATGTATCATTCTGTCCAGCAGAAAGAGTCTTTGGTTAGGGTGCAAACCTTCCTGAAGATCTTATGCCATACGGTCTCCTGCGTGTCCTGTCTGGACACCTGAGGGCTGTTGGGGCTATACATCAGGATGTGGTGGTTAGGAGTGCACATGTGCCAGAAGGAGAAGCAAAGTCTGTTAACTTAGGCATTGTGTCTCTTAGCTTGAGCTCCCAGATGGGAGCTGCTCAACATCTGACTCGCTCAGAGCGTGGGTGGAATGAGTCTATATGTATCAACAGCTGTCCGTGTTTACTGACACATCTCAGTATTAAAAAGGATTAGAATTAGACTTACAGAAATTCACATTATTGCCTGTCTTTATTAAAAGCTTCAACTTTGCTGTCATTTACATGAGAATATGAATGAAATAACATGAATGCACTGAAGTAAAATGAGCAGGTTAAGGAACAGAGGTTGTTTCATCTGATTATGAAGAACTTCTGAGCTCCTCAGATGACAGGCATTAGGGATATGCTAATTTTCACTGTGCTTTACTGCTTTACACTTTTTAATGTATCCTGTAAACATAGCTGAAGATCAGAATATACCTATCTGATGTGTGAAGCCACAGATACAACCGAGATGGACTGATGTGGTCCTTATATGCCTTGATTTAGAGTTAGTTGGGATGGCACAAAAAGCCTACTTCAGAATGAATTTTGATATATGTCAGCAAGACCTAAGAGTGTGAAGTTGGTGTAACTGGAAAGGGATATACCAGGGTGGGTATTTTACTGGCATTCCTCCAGGGAAGAAGCAGCCAGCATTTATGAATGTGTTTCAGTAATGCAGTAACTGCTGCCAGTTTGTCAGAAGCCAAGTTTTGCCAAATGCCTGCTCTTTTTTTCCATAGACCTTTAATAATTTCTTTCAAAAGAGGAAGATGGAAAATGAACTGAATGTCATTTTTTACAACACAGAATCTAAACTTGTTCTTTCTTGAGTCTTTTAGAAAAATATATAATTGTTTATGGTTAATTTTAAGTAGTGTAAACAACAATTTAAGCACTGTTATCTTCTCACGTTTTTACTAGGAGACTGGTTCTGTTCCTTTCTACCTGCACAAATATTGTCTGTAGTCAGTTGAATTAAAGCAACATAAAATAAGTTTCAAATCAGTTTTTTGTATTCTCATTGGTTATTAGGTGCCTAACACATGATGTCTTGATTCTGCTTTCACTAGCATAAATCTAGGGTAAAATTGAGTGATATTTCCTTTTCTACTAACCAGCACAGAAAGATGGGGTGGGGAGGGCTTCTTTTCTCTGAGGGAAATTTTACTAACTGAATAACAATACCAACAAAAGCTTGCAAACTATCTGTATTTTATTATATATCTACCTTGTCAATGAAAAGAGGAAAGTTAATATCCTTTCCTAGAAACATAAGTGATAGGAACTACAACTGGATGTGGTATTTAGGAAAATACATCTTCTTTTTCGCATTACAAAAATGGCATCTTCTAGGAACAGTTCAGCCACAAAATGTGTGTTTATGGGACCAGGTGTTTTAAATGCTGGGCTCCCACCTGTAGGACCTGCAACCGCTTCAGGTGTTTGAGTCTGGCTACTTCTTGTGCTAAGCATATGTCAAACATGTATCTGTTCTCTATAAGCTGGTAGTTGCAGTCTCTAAGCTTTTAGAGCCTAGCTTTTATAAAAAGTGAGAATGTTATCTTCCCACTGTGACATGTTTTGGTATTGGCTTCTTTGTTTCGCTTTAAGTTGACTGGGCTCTTAGAGCAGATTGGGAACAGATTGGTTGCTGCTTCCGTGTAACAGATACAGTGCTGCCTATGAATTCATATTCAAGTGTACCTACCTGGCACTCACTCCCTGGTTGAGCTAAAGGTCATGCCAAAGCCAAAAGTGCCAAAATGCCCAGAGGAATCTCTTATCTTCTGTGCTGAACTGATGAAAAGTGTGTTTAATAAAACACAATGGAAAATTAGCTGAACAAGGATTACAGACTATGAAATAGGAACCTAACTGGTTTTATCTTCATTCTTTGCTAGCTTTTTAACCAGCAAATACATTAATCTCTCCTAACTAGGAACATCCTCAGATCCACCTCTGGCAATCTCTTTGTTCTCTGTCTCATCTCTCCCTGTTTCCCATCCTTGATGCCCAGGAATACTTCTGACAAGTCACCACAATAATAAATTATTCCTTTTCTTTCTTTTGTTACTTTGATAAATGGTGAAATAACAACATGTTGTCCTTTAAAAAACATTATCTTTAGTATGAGGTGACAGTTAATCTCTTAGAGCTGTAGTTCCAGGCTTTAAGCAAACTCAAGTATTTCTCTGTGTATTATGCTCCCTTCACATTTTTATGATCTTCATTAAGACCATCACTTTTGGAGGCTTATTCTCTTCTTTAAGTAAAAACTGAGTGTCTCAATAGCAGTTAAAATAATGGCTTTTTCTCCTAATCTCGTACAAGTATTTTGTCTCTTATTTCTCAGGTATGTGCCTTTCCTTGCACCTTTGAAAGTTAAAAGGGAAGTAATGTAGTTTACCAGCTTCAAGTGGAAGGACTCTGTGTTGACTGGGGAAGACAGCTAGGAAGTCATGTAGCAACCCAACAAAATCCCCATTTCAAACACACTATGGTCAACACAAAATGAGAAGCAGGGCAAAACTTATATTTGTGTGTCCAGCAGTCTACATATGGCCTCCTCTCATCAGGAGAGTAATATTTAAGGAAGCTTTAAAGGTGGGGATTTCTTAGAACAGTGAAAGACAAGGATAGCTTCAAACTTTCTTGTTAGACTAATCCATAGGGCACAGGCTTGCATGATTTCACTTCCTTCCTGTAATTAATCATTTTTTATTTAACATAAAGACCTTCTGTATGCAGCATCTGTGGCAATTACGATGTTTATTCATTTCCACCAGACTGGTAGGAAAGACAGATCAATAGACAATATTTTGACCTGAGGCTTGTGAGATGCAGACTTTGTGTCTGTACTGTGTGAGACCTCAAACAAATCACTTTGACACAAATATATTCAAAGATACCTAGGAGTACCTACCGACTGTAGTTTGTTGCAGGTGACTGACAGCCTCTGTGAATCTGCTTTTAGTTTGTATATGCCTATGTTGCCTTTTGATGGCAGGTTTCATGGCCAGACTAGGGCATGAGATTTCCTGACCAGATGGAGTGTTCTCTGTCCCAATAGTTGTCTAGACTCACTATGGCCTGTGAAGAGAAATAGGCATTGGAGGGTGTGATTCATCTGTTCTTTAAGCAGATTATTCATACCCTAAAATTGTCTATTATTCTCCATTGACTAGTAAGAAACCTCAGTCTTCACTATAGCAACCTGTAGCTGGATGAGAGGCAGTGACCAGCAGATCCAAAAGTGTGACCCTTGGAACATCTGTATGGTCACCTTTAAAGTACATACTGTGTCACCTAACTGCTTTAATTCTGTGCCTTATAATGGTTGGGCAGGTTGTCGGGAGTTTGAAGCTTCATATCTTTACAAGATAGCTATGAAGAGATGAGGAAGGGGAGACTGTCATGTTCAGAGCCATGCTTGAGACCATTCTTAAAGAACAGTGCAGAGTATTGCACTTCTGTGTTTCACTAAAGCATTGAGGACAAATACCCAAAAGATTGTGACGAGCTTAGCTACTATAGTGTGGAGGGCCGTATAAGGGCCAGCTGAGGCAGATAAAGCCTGCTGTTTGGAATTATGTGGCTTTGTACATCATGATCTTCTGCACAGCAGTGCCTGCCAAGTGTGCTACAAAAGCATTTCAAGTACTGAGATATTAAGAAAGCCACTCTGGAAGCAGCTAAATTGTTGCTGCCCAGATATATACACCCTGAGAATTAAACTTCTTTTTTTATGAAAGCTGGGTTTTGCTTGTTTTGCTTGTTTTGTTTTTTTCTCACCATCCCCCAACATAGTCTTTTTTCTCTAGAAATTTTTCAGATTAAGACTGTTCTGCATGTAAGCAGTGATCCAGAACCATTACTAAACATCTGCTAAATCGGGCAAGAGCCAGGAAAAACTTCAGCTGGATTACAATTGTTCTTGAGAGGGTCAGCAAGGGAATGAGAAAGTACACAGAGCACAGAAGGCAGCCAGAGTCTGTTCACATTTGGTTTTATTTTCTTTCCCCCTCCAAATCATTACTGTTAGGAGGAAGCAAATGGCTGAAGATCTTTTGTCCTAAGGGGTGTGTAGCACTTGGGGTAGGGTAAGATGATTAACTTGTGTTCCATCCCTCCTGCACTTTGCCCTTTTTTGGAGTGCACAGATATGAAGAGGGAAAACATAGTAGCTGATGTTCCTGTAGGTTTTGACAGAGTGCCCTATTAACATAGTTCCCTCTCCAAAGTGGCAACACTACATTAGCTACCCACTGGCTTAGAAACTGCTTTCCTCTCAATAGAAGGAAGGTATAAACATTTAGAATTTTGAGAAGCAAGTTCTGATGAATCCTTTTTCTGAAATTAAAGATGTTTCTGCCTCCAGCTGTCCATCCCAGTCCTCTGCCAGGAGTTACCACAGAGTCAGCAGAGGGGAACATGTGCAGCACTTCTGCTGAAGAAGCCCTGTGTCCTAGGATAAACCGCTGTGGAAGATGGATGTCATCTGGCATCATCTAGATGGAGTAGTTAAGATATAGACATGCTACTTCTGCTAACTTCCATCCAGGAATCGTAACCTTTGGCTGGGGTGGGCTAGACAGCTACCAGCAGTGATGTCTTAACTCTAAAGCAGCTCAGCTATTACAGCTCCAACTAACTTGACATTTTAGTAATGGAAACTACCATGAAATCTCCATACATTAATGCATAGTGCCTTACATGGTATTTGCTTTCATAATGGCACAGTTTCTGTCCACATGTGAAGTATAAATGAAGCTATTGCAATATAAACTGGAAGCACAGAGCTTTTCATTCAGAGGAGCCGGGGCAGAATGCTGTCGGTCTGGCTGAATCTGTTCAAATGGAGTTGCCATCTGTTATCACAATGCCTTGTTGCCCAATTAAAACAATATGACGGGATTACAACATTTTGAGTAGTATTTTCTTGGTAGATTGTCCCTGATTCTAAAAAATCTACTATTCTTTCTGACTGCCTCTGCACCTGCTAATGCTGACAGTGTAAAGAAATTGCAAGTTTCTCATTTATTAACCGTGTGGCCATGAGCTAGTTCTGAACCTGAAAGTATTTCTGCATTTTGGGGTTGGACTCAGTAATCTCCAGAGGTCCCTTCCAACACCAACCATTCTGTGATTCTGTGATTTTAAACTTTGGCTAGCTTAGTCCAGTAGTCATTTCTCCATTTTTTGAGGAAGTGCATAAATTTGGGTATAAGAAAAGTTCCTGCAGAGCCTCCATATACACGTGGCCCGTGGCTACTAAGGATGTAAGTGAAGCAAGGTAGATGAAAATATTTTGTTTAAAATTGTTATTTTTACTTTTAAATAAGATTTTTAAATGTAATGTCCTTCACTTCCCATTTTAGAGTCCTAAACTGATAATTATGAATGTCTCTCCTTCATATGTTTAACTCATTATGACAGAATTTCTGAATTTACAGAATTCTACATTTGCCATCTTTTCTGTAGCATGCAGATGAACATGCATTTTGGGTTTTGTTGAACTTCCATTTTTTTATTGTATTCTTTAAAAGACAAGCAGTGGCAAGTGCAGAATGGATACCAGCAATTGAAATCCATGTTTTCAAGAATTAAAAAAAAAAAAATTGACATGAGAATTAACACGATGCCTAAGAAAGAAAGGCAAGCCTGTTAATCAAAGACACTATTATTTTTGAACTCTGAAGCGCATTTATTGTACTTAAGTAAAATGTTCAGTTTGATAACTGCAAAACTTGTATCAGCACTGAACAAAAAGCCTCTCAAAATATGTTTTATAACTGTATTTACATTTTTTATTGTAAAAATTTTAATTTAAGGAAGTTAGAACACTTACCAGATTCGATTTCTGAGTTGCTATCTTCTCCTGAATGGCACCAAGAATGTATAGCTCCTTGAACTCCCACCCAGCTTAAACACACTTGCCTGTTGTAGTATTAGGCTGCTGATGAGTCCCTATACAATTGCAGTAGCCACCCTTAGGCCAAGCACAGGGATGGACTGCATACCCATAACCCACCCTGTTCCATGATGCTGAGAGTACATTACACCACATTGCATTGTGTCAACACTGCTGCTGCATACGTGGCACTCACCATGTATGCTGCACTGTGCCTTTTGCCTTATACTGAATTTACTCTGCACCCTGCTCTACTTCTGCTTTTGCCCTCTTTATATCACCTTTAGAGATCCTCAGTGTTACTTGTGTGGTTTTACTACTCTAGAAGTGAGAGGGAAGGAATCAAAGGTTGGTCATGCTCTATTTCCCTTCCTCTGACAATCAGCACTCTTTCAGAGCCGCCACAGATAAGGAAAATGTGAGTCCTAGGTAAGGACCGAATGAGGAAGGATGGATAAAGTATTCCTCTGCTTCCAGTGCCGTGTAGTACTTTGCTCTGAAATCCTCTCAGATAGGGAGCAATATGCTCAGATTAGCAAGGAGTGAGAAAGGTCCCCAGTCATAGGGATTTTCTCCTCTTCTGAAAATCCACTGACCTTTTATTCAAAATGTTCAGGATTAAAATACTCAATGGTAATATGAACTTTGTATTCTGAAAAGATTCATATGGTGTCACCAACCACTAGCCCACTACAGTTTTTAAACCGTTTACTTATGCTTTATTTTTAGGATGCAACCTTTTTGTGGTTACTTTCCACTAGTATTTTCTCAGTATCCCATCAGCACAGAACTGCTATTTGGTTTTGAGGACTCTAGGCAGAAAATAAGTAATGAGGCTCTGAGTGACAAGTCTGGTGTGAAACCTGAGTCATGGACTTCCTGCCCACTTACGAGGCTCTGGTTAACATGTGCCTTAAAGAGTTTTTATTTATTTATTTATTTTTATTTTGTATTATCAGCTTACAACTAGGCCATTGCATCATAGTGAAGGCTGCAGGCTCCTGAGGACTTTTAAACCTGTGTGGAGTACTTAACTGAGAAGAATTTAATAATTTGTGTCTGGCACCTTGTATTTGCCAGACCTTTCTGAAATCACTTGCCATGTCAGGGAAGATTTGACAAAAGGCTAATCTCCATATCCAGAAACAAATGCAAAGAACAAAAACAATGTACTTTAATATGCAGCTTTGTTTTAATTTTGGATCCTCATTGTGTTTTGTTCAGCCATAAGATACCAGGCATGAATAGCAGGACTAGCAACACCATTTTCATTCCCACCAGACCTCTGGCATCTTCTTCTAAGTACGCTGTCTCTAAACAGGAATTCCTATTTGAGATAAAGCTTTCCATCTGCTGTCTGCAGGTCTCTGGGGTTCACATGTACTCCTAAATACTTCCTTAGACTCTTAATCTTATTAACTTGATATGGTTTGGCTAGTGATGCTAGTTGCAGCATTAATCTTTGATACATAAAAGTTTTTTAAAAGTTCATGATGGGCCATCTAGACAAGGTTATAACCTGACTTGTCAGCAAACACAGATTCAGAAGGTGTCAGTGCAGTCCTTTCTGTCAAAGTGTTGAGTCTTTGAATATTTGTTAAGGGCAAATTCAGGTTTGATTTCAAACATACTTTCCATAACATCTGAATAGCTACTTATACAGCTGCTAATAAGAGCTATGCATTTAAATAATGAAAGGGAGTGCAGCTCTTAATCGCTTTCAGTAGATTAAACATGACATAGTAAGTCAAATCTGAAGGACAGTAAATTTGGTCAGTTTTTCTTGGTTCTCCTCAGGCTCTCCTACCCACACATGAGGTAATTTGCCCTGTCACCTACGTAAGCTTCCCAGACATCCCAGTGTTCTGTGGAGCCCATAGTAATTGCCTTCTAACCACTTCTGCCTCAAACAAATAATCTACCTTATTTTCATACATCCTATCTGCCTTTTTTAAATCCTTATCTCAAATCTGCTTCCTTCCATCCAAGCAGGAGTACCATATACACTTGAATTTTCCACAGAAAATTACCTGAGTTCTTGATCATCTCATGTCCATCATTCTACTTGCCCTAAAACATATAACAATGCTTCTTTATCAAAGAAAAGGATCTATAGATTACCTGAAAATGGCAAAAGCACTGAAGAAAAATAAGTTTTATGATGAGGTGAATCTGGACAGCTCCACACACATCTGAAGTAGCTGCTTGACCCTAGTTGTGGTTTCCAGCATTTTAGAAGTCTGCTTTCACTACTCACGTCATCAGAATTTCAATTACAGTGCAACATTAACCTGAAGTGTAGTTGACGGCTTAGCTTCTCCACCCCACTAACCATGAGGAGATACAATTGCTGCCCAGTCTCACAGTCCATACACAGATATATGAAATGCCATTTCTCTTGCTGTAGTGAGTCAAAGGAGCACAAGGTGAAAAAAAATAGATATTCAAAATCATAAGCAGATGGCAAGAATTTTTCATCATGAGTTAATACTAAGTGATTATAGCCTCCAGGAGTTCATTTTCTATGATTTCCAGTAGCTCATTTTCTGTGATTTGGTTGCTGTTTTTAAAACACGTATGAATGATGTCACTTACTCATCACTTAACTGTAAAGTTACATAACAGCTGGCATTTATACTAAACCTGTATCTTCTGAATTTAAATCTCTTCAGTGAGAACCTCAGTTTCCTTTTGAAAACAAGGAGTTCTGAGCCTGAATGGCTTCAACATAACCAAATAATCATGGAAGCTAAATGAGAAAAATCTCTTTATTTATTTATCTGCTTCCCAGTGCTGTAATACTTAGGTTAATCTCAAGGTGTCTGTGAATCTCTGTCTTGATTTCTCTGTGACTTTTAAGTGCTCTTCCAGGGAAGGAATCTTCCAGTCTCCATGCTGGGCAACACTGAGATTAGTGTTCCTCCCAAATTCCCATGCTCACCAGGGACACTAAGAATAAAATATACTCTTTAGACCTACTAACAACATCCAAATCCCAGTGTTAGCAAAGGATTGGAAAGACTCAGAAAAAGTCATATACTCTTGATTTAGAGCCACAGGTGAGAATCAAATGCACTGCATATGTAGGAAGAAAAATATTTTGTTCTTATTTCAATTTTCTTCCAAAGTTGTAATTCTTTCCCAAAATGTGATGATATTTTCTAAGTGGAAAACAATCTACAAAATGTGGCTGGCTAACAGATCTATCTTCAAACTTTTAAGAAAATTGATGTGTTGATACTATTAATGGAAAAAAGTAAAATCAGTTTAAAACTGTCTAAAACCGTTCAAGTGCCAATCTTGAGAGTAATCCAGCAAATTCATAATTTCTTGAGAATTTTAGGGAAAATCAGATACAGCCTAGGAAAACTTAGAAACTAAAAATGGTTTTGCTTCTTATTTAAGCAGCTTTAAACCCTCGGTGAACAATGTTTAGGCTTCTTCTCTGTCAGGCAGTAGCACGTCTTTTTTTCCCAGGGCAGGAGCAAGCAGCAGTAAAATGTTGTTTTGTCTGTTTACTATTTTGAAATCTAAGCTTAGGGCAAGACTACATAAGCATAACATCCGGTCATGATTAAAGCAAAAGCAATAAGGAACAACAGCAAAATCTCTTTCTATTTTAAGACAAGTTTAATGGTGAACATGGGCTTTTACACAGGCTGTCTTGCAGACCAGTCACTGCTGCTCCTGAGGACACTCTTGCAAGCTCACCTTCACTTGTTTGCAATGAGGCTGCTATGAAAGATCCCACTTCAGCTTCAAGAGTCCAGTGTTAGCACAGAATGACTCTTTAGGGAGTTGGTGGAGTGGAGAGCATACACTTAAGAGTGCACATCCCTAGTGGGATTTCAGCTGGCTCTCGTGAAAGAAAAGCTTTCTACAGGTGTTAATTCCTTGTTGGGCTGTTTGGAGTAGAAGGAAGTAGGAAGGTGGAAGGAGGAGGAAGGGAGTAGGAGGAGGAAGGAGGAAGGGAGGCAAGTGGAATAGCTAAAAGTGAAAGACTAAAACAAATATAATCGAACAGTGCTACCAAACAGGGCACTTATAGCTCCTGTCATCATTCCTTCATCAAGGTAGGAGGGAAAAGTAATTCCTTTGGGCCTTCAATTGCCTCCTTCTGCAGTCTGTTCTGAGCTGTTCTCTACCCTCCCTGACTAAAACAGCACTACATCTCACACCTAAGCATAACTGCTCTATAATGGCTGAAATTAACAGCCCAAGTCTTAACCGTACTCCAGTGTTGGGGGTTTGAAAACCAGATTTTCACTACAAGTCCAGATTAGTCTTAGACTTGGCATGTAAAGGAGAGAGTCAGACAGCAACAGACAAGCAGAGACAGTGATCGAGACTAAAACTATGCTAGCATGTGTAGGTACAGACTGAGCTGAGCTCAGAGTTCACAGTAGTGAACTAGCTGTTGATCTCATGAGAAGGTAGGTTTATTAATTAAAGCAGTATCTCCACTTTTGACTGCACAAACCCAAATCAGATCAGATCTGTCCAGTTCAACAGAACTGAGAATCAGGAGAACTGATTGGTGTCAGGGTGTTTCTGTTCAGGCACAGTCAGGACAGAAGAGAAAGGAAGTGTGTGCTACGTTGTGAAATGAGATTGAAAGTGCAATTTGATGCTTTGGACCAACAGCACATTCTGCACAACAGTAACCTCTTCTCTGTGTGGATACTTCATCAGCACTTCACCACTGCCACTGTTGTTTTTGTCACTTCTTTCATAATAAATTAACAGTGATTGAAGTACAGCTTCAGAAAATTTCTTCACAGACTCTAAGCACCTGTGAAACTAGGTTGGCTGTGGATTAATCAGAAATACAAAACTCAGCTGCTGTTAGCAAACTCTTAAAGGAAATCTTGGTGTAAGTTTTGAGTGAGCTTGGTCCTGTTTAGAGAGTTTCATCAAAACCACACGAAACCATGTGACATTCAGTGCTTTTTGCGGTGTTTTGCTTTGAATGTTGAGTTCATTTAAACCTTAAATTAAAAAGGAACCACAACGCTGGGAGTATCTATGAAGTGACATTGACTGTAGCGGGGCCTCAAGTCAAAATATGTCAGTCCCATACTCAGCCATGCTTGGTAATTCTGCTGACTCATTTGGCATGCGAACAATTGAAAGACACCATGGTGCTTTCACTATCAGGAATGGAAGGCAGATTTGGGTGTATTTTGCTAGGCACAGCCATACTTGAGTGCACTCCATCAGCACAAGGAACTAGAAATACAAGGCATGAACTAGCCCAGGCTGCTGCCCCACCTAAGCTGACAAACCTTGACCAGACTCAGCTGATTTGTACAAAATAAATGTGTCTACTACCCTAAGGCATTTCTTCTTCTTTTCTTAGTGCACTTGCCCTGGCAACAGGAAATGAACTTCTGTATTTTCATAGATATGTCACAAAGACTCTCTTGTCTTAAACTATATCTTTGAAATGAAAATAATATTTATCAAAGTACTTTGAGATCTGTGGATGAGCAGTGTTACATCACTGACATGCATCATCACTTATTACATTATAAAATGAATTGTAGTAGTGAATTGTTATAGGTCCTTTGACCTTTTTCTGGTATCCTCAGTGAAAAAACCACATTATTAATTTAGACGACTCCTGCTTTCCCTTGGTCTCACTCCAGTTTTCGAGGTTCCCTCCTAGCACCAGTGCATCACTGATGTGTACACATACCCACACGCCATTGTGAGACGCCACTTCTGGCCTTGATCCAGCAAAACACTTAGGCACATGCTTCACTTCGAGACAGGTTGTACACTAGGCCCAAATCATATGACTGCTGCCCCATGTACAGAGCAGGCAAAGCGGTGAAAAGAAAAATGTGCATCAAAAGTCAGGGCTCTGCAGTTTACAGTAACATGCTGCAGAACCTGGGCTCTGCATCTGGGTTTTTCAAAAGCTAAAGAAAAATTCCCCCTGAACACAAAACACCCAGCATTGTGTGAACCCCTGCAGGCCCTGAGACAACAATGGACTTCCATGAGACGAAAGCCAGCTCTGTAAGGGGACTATATGGTTGTCAGAGTGGGTCTGGAGAGAAGCCAATGGGATTCAGCACGTCCCTCTGCAGCTCGGCTGTGGCAGAGGGAGAGCTGGCATGTGAAGCACTGTGTAAGCCTCTTCTCTTCCTGTTGTGGTCTGAATGAATAGCCATTCTGCTTAATTTAACCTATTTCTGCCTAAGTACATACCCTGGCTATTTACCCTAAAGCTAGATCTGAGTAGTATTTGTATAACTAACATTTTTCGGTATGTTCCAGCAGTGCTGAGTCATTTCTGATTTCTTGGCAAGACTTTTATTCAAGAAAAATCTCTAGCGTAATTACAGTGGTACAACATTAATGTGCTTTTTGCCATCATCATAACTTATTTTGCTCTCCCTGGCAATATGAATCTGCAAAGTCATGTTTCATTGATATAAATTATATCTGCACAAAGAGGAATTATTGCAGTAGGTTCATCCACATAGATCCAGGCAACTTAGAGTGTAGTCAAATTGCTACAAAAATTTCTAACACAATATATAGCCTCTTCTATATACAGAGAACATGCTCGCCAACAGTTTAGGCTAGCATATCAGTAGAAGTCTGTTGCTGAAACCTGCATTGCATATTTTTCCAATGTGGTAACAGATCAGTTCCCAATTAGCCATACTCTACATCGCAATCCTTAATACATTCCTTAATGAACAGCATAAGTACAGTAGCTCAGTGCCAGATTCCACTAGCAGGCGCCATCCTAAATAGAATTAAAATACCACAAATTAAAAGAAATTTTGGCAGAATTTAACAGTAAACTCTGTTCCAGTAAGCACTTCTCTTCTGTCATGTAAATACACTGCTTGTACAGCCTTTTCCTTAATCAAGACACAGGAACGTGACAGCATTCCGTGTGGTAAATGGCTTCAAGATATTACATAGACAGGAAATTTTGTCAGCGTTTCTTTGAATTAAATGTTTTCCAAACACAGTTTAATATTGTTTTTTCCCAATACAAGTGTCTCTGAAGCTCCATCATGTCAGTTTATGGTCATCTGCTACTGCAGAACTCTGATGAGGATAGTCAGAAAAAACAAGATTAATGCCTTTCCCCATCTAAATCTGAACAGGTTATTCTTTGGAGAAATGTTTCCTTTTAAACTGGATTTTCTGATTAAAAACCAGAAGTGGAACTTTCAGAAAAAAAAAAAAAAAAAAAATCGAGAGAATTGTCTCCATGTTAAAGGACTTTATGAATGAAATAACCTTTATTAACTTTTTGAGATATCAAAGTATTACTATGTAAATTATTGGACCTAAGGTGACATAGTAATCAGTCCACATCCTCCGACCCCTCTTGATCATAAGGCTTTCCTCTTCAAGTAAGTTTCTGCTTACTTTTGAAGATATTCAGATATTCAACAGAAGATCAAATACAGATCAAAACATTAGATGCTTACTAAATCTTATTCATAGGGGAAAAAATAAAGTACACATTTTTTATTGTTATATGACAAAATAAATTGAGGAAGCATTAGATCATTGGTACTGACAGTGTACATTTATAATCATCAAGGTAATCTTGTGTAATTTTTATTTTCAGATCATTGAGACAGCCTGGAATGTCATCTTATACAGGTAAAATAAATATAACGAACACTTTAAAATGTAGTTATCTTTTCTAAAGCAAGCAGTAACTTCTCTGACAAATCATGCTTGCCCTACACAGTTTTATGTATGATTGGGCAGTTAAAAACATCTTCAAAATCGTACTTTGTTTGCTATAAGGGAATACTTATATTGGCATGTTTGTAAACGAAAATGACTATGCATAAAATAAACACTTTACACGATTTTTTTGTTGAGCAGCATTGGACTTGCTGTTGTAGCTGGTGAACAAAAGCTCACTGCTATCCCACCAGGCAACTGGTGGTGTAAAGCACAAGATATGCATGTTATGGAGAGAAATATTAATAATGACTAGAGCTCTGTCTGTTGTCTTTATTCATGCAAAAATCTCCTTCCCAAGGAGGAGAGTAATTTCATGAATTATTATCATTGTGGCTGCATTGTTCTCCTATGTAGCAGTAGCGCAAGACATATTTTTCATGAGTTGGGTGAGGGTTGCTTTTATTGAGCAATCCGTTGCCAGTTAGTGCCTCTTGTGTTGTTTTTTCGATTGTATTTGTATGTAAAAAATAAGATAATAATTTAAAAGTGCTTCTTTTGGCTCTGGTTCTTATTCCCTGCCAATACTGCAGCAGAGTTTTAGAAACGTTTTATGGCATACTATGCTTTCCCTGGGATTATCTATAAAGGCAATGGTAAAGTTTTGTCACTAGGTGGAGCTTGAAGCTTCAGTCCTCAAGTGCTCATCAGCTTAATTTCCTGTCACTCCAGCAGGGAGTTCCTCAACCTTTCCAATCCCGTAGCTAGGCAACTTCTAAACCATTTGAGGTAAATTTGGTTGTATAATCTGTTGTATGTTATAAGTCCTATTAGAAGCGGTTTTTTACATACTGAGTCATGTTTGCTATGACTGAAGTTGGATAATGATCAAAGGGAAAAGAATAAAGACTTTCCACATGTGGGCCTGCAATGTAACTTGTGCAGTAAATTCTCCATGTTTGGTTCTTCTAATGCCCTACCAGAAAATCAGACTGATTGCAAAGTAAATATGGCAGTGGTGGTAAGAGAATGCTATTTTATGTTTTTGTAGGGCTGTGGACGCTGATCACCTGAATCAGTACTCTCATATGCCAGTAGACTGATAGCTAGGACAGCTATGCATCAACGCCCAGCGGCACACAGCTGGGGCTTCATCAGGTCAACACAAGCAGTTCTTTAGTCCTAATATACATAATGTGCAGTAAAAAAAAGTATTTCCTTTATGCTTCAAGCTGCAGCAGTTCAGAAAGCTCTTGGAAATATGCAGCCTCACATATGGTAGCGTGACATTTACTCTTCCGGTGCCACATGGAGTGGAGGAGGAGCTGCCTTATGCTAGCAGAGAGCTCTTTTGTGGTAATAACTTGACCTCACTAGGGAATCAGGAAATCTCCTCTGGTTATTGCAAGACTCCATAGGACACACACATCTCCTTTTCTAGCAGGAAATCTCTTTCCTGTGCTCTGTTCAAACGTGGTATGAGCTTCACTGTGTGAAAAATGCAGCATATTGAACTAAAGTTTGGCCAGAAAGACCTAATCAGAGCTCTTAATTTGTGCCTTTTACAGGCAGGTTGAGTTTTCTAACCTTTTAATATTACCGGAAAGATAAGAGAAACTTTCAAAAAAAACAAACAACATATCTATTTAAGGCAGTAAATAACATGCAGCAGTAAGAGTAGGATTTTAACCAGAATGTCCTGGCTACATGCTATTCCCAGGGAAGACTTCTCCAGGCAGGTTCCAGAAGAAAGGATGCATTCGATGCAACGGACAGAAGCCTGACTGGCACAGAGCAGAAAGCATCTCATGAACAGAGAGATGGTCAGAAAAATTTGCCAGAAGAAAGCAACAATGTTTAGCTATTTGTTTCAAAGCTTCTACTTTAGCCAAAGAAATATATTGAACTATTTAAATCCAGGAAAATCCTGCCAGCAAATAGGTGTAGAGGTAGCAGTGGGAAAGTGGTGCCTAGAATTACACACTGTTTATGTAAGCATTTGGGGTCATATTTTTGTACAACAAAAACATTGCAGCAGTCAAGCTTGTAATTAAAAGGTTTTCATCTAATAACAACTGACCTGAAAGGGAAGCAGCTCAAGTTACCAGGCAACGATTTGCAATGGATCAAGGCAAAACTAGATAGTGCCTATCTCTGGGGAGGAAGCTCTGCTGATCTGGCAGCAGATAAATTGATTCTCAGTGCTCTTTTGTAATCTTTGACCACTCCCTTTGTCCCATCAACCATTATTTCTATTAGAGAATTGCAGTAGCAGAGTAAGGAGTATGTTCTGCAGAACCTTTACAAATTTTATCCCAAGTGAACAAGAATTTAGCCTATTCTTGAAACATCTACATGCACATGCTCTTCTCTGCATTTCTGAAACTTTTACAGAAGTTAGTGTCATTGCAGAGCAAAATTTCACCATGACTCATTTCTCTAATTTAGCGGTTGAAACAATGTAAATTTTGCACAACAAGTAAGGCCTACACTGCATGATTTTGTACCTTTGGCATATATTGTACTTAAATACAGGATTTCCTTTGACACCAAAGTGCCATGGATGACGCAGCTCTCAAGATTGGATTTGTGACTTGGACTTTCATTTTTCTGTACTCTCTAATATATAAATGGTTGGGGTATAAATCCCTGACAATATCAGGCTGCTTTTAATTGTTACAAGGTCTGGTACAATGCATATAGAGTAACTAAGCTGTAGATGTTCTCCGTTTTTAAGGAATAAATATCTTTGCTTTCAGGAAACAGTTTGTAAAAAGCCAAAGGCATCAATACATTTGAGTGTCTAAAACTCTACCACTTTAAAAAAGAACAATTACTTTAGAAGCTAGTTAGGAAACTATTAAAGTAGCTGCTCCATTATTCAAACCTAAGAATAGTACATACAGTAAGATTCAGGCATATTAAATTACGTTTATATAGGGTAGGTTTTCCTGAGACTATTCCTGACTGTAGTTTGAGCAACAGAATTAACGCAGATTATGAAGTGCACACCACACTTACAGATACTGACCTAGAAATAAAGTCAAACATATTTCAAGCACTTCTTTATTTACAAGTCCACAAGTTTTTCCAGTTCTGTTTTCAACATCTTGCCAGTCTACCTCCAGAAAGGTGAGGTAGTCTTAATGTTTGACACAGAAGAGTGTCAAAGAGTGTGTAAGTAAATGTACTTAACATAAACTTAATATCTTTTCTTCCTTTATCACTGTGACATCTGGCGGCTTAGGTTCTGCTGTTTCTTAAAATGTAATTTATTGCTAAGTGCATGCCTGAATTGCTTGAATATGTAGTACATTAATTTGAATCAGACACAAATATAGCTGTACTAGAATGATGGTCACTAAATTTGAGAAGATAACTCTCAGCACTCTGCAGTTAAGTATGAAAACATTTATTGTTCAGAGAGTAAATGACAGTTGATGCAATTTTTTTCACATTGCAAATGCAGTCACTTATTGAATATGTTGAAGATGTCTTAACAAAGGTATGAAGATGTCTCTTTGAGGGAGTAGAAATTTGTGATAACATAGCAGTGCATGTGATACAGATGCTGCTGGGATGCTGCTGGAGGAAGCTGTTCGCTTTAGTCTTGGTCCTCAGATTTTGATTGATCTGTTTTTGTATAGACTTTATACACTGTGAACACACAGACTAATGTGAGACCTTCATTTCTTGTGTCTTTCACAGTCTCTTCCTTATTCTGAGATTTTTCTGTAAACCAACGCTTTAGCAGGAGTTGAAGGCCATTGAGGTTTGACAGGGAGCCTCAGAAGCTCTAATACCTCTGCCTTGCTACCCAGACTCTCTCTCATTTCACTGTTCTTTCATCTTTGTCAGTTTTTCCTTTGGAAAGACTGACTACTTCTGTGTAATTTATTGACAAATCTACAATATGAACTCCAGTTCTCACATTTTCACTTATTTTAATTTTCTCTCTGTTGCCTTTACAACTCTTCCCATAAAAAATGAGGACAATAACAAAATGCAAAATCACATTCCCTCTTTCCTTGGCCTAACTTTTCACCATACTCTTTCTACACTTTCATATTTTGTCTCTCTTGTGCAGAAATAGAAGTCTGATACCTGATTGTCTCTTCAAATTTGTCTGTGCAGCCCCGTGCATGCATCGCATCTGTTTCCCGTCCCACCTATTCCCACCTCCCTTATTTCTCACTTTTGTTCATTGTCTCATACACAATATAATAATATGTTTCCCATCCAACAAAACTATTTTGTTCCTAGTTGCCTCCCCAACTGCTTGCTGTCCTTTATTATTATAATCATTATTATTATAATTATTATGTAATCCATTATTGCTAAGCTCAACAAACATTCAGGTATTATATCTAAACAATTGCAGCTTTTTACTTTTTCTGCCAGTTCTGTGCTAGATGTTCTCTAGCTTCTTGACATGGCAGTCTGATGGAAGAGCTCCCAGGTAAGCCTATACGTACATCTTCCTAGTAAAAAAGTTTGCATTAGTATTACAACTTCATTCTCTGTGACTTGGCAGCCATTTTTGACAACATCATCCATGTGCCTCTTGAAATCTCTCTTTGCTTTTTTGAGACAGATGTAATGAGAGTTCCTTTGAACTGCCTGCTCTCAAGACATACTGCACATGCCCTCACCACCAAACAGTCTTTTCAGAATTCAATTTCTCCTCTCACTTTGCACCTTTACTAATGTCAGTCTAACACATAAGCATAAATTCAGTTACTTTGCTTCACTGATGTTTCATACTAATGATCTGCCTTTTATTTACAACAAATTTATTTCTTATCCAAACTAAAAGTTCACCATTGTGTATCTATGGAGGTTCAGCTGGAGCTCAACACCATCAAGCCAGAATTTATTATTCCTTCCCCACGGCCTTCCTCACTGCTTCCTTTGTCGTTTATCCTGAGCAATACCACATCCTGCCTGTTTAAAACTTTCAGAAAAACATGAAAACCATTCTAATCTCTCTTAAGTTTTCATATTAGTTCAGTTCTTACGTTTTTTCATTCTTTCTGCATAATTAACAGAATTCTATCGATTCCCATGGCAAACGCTTGCCCCTATATCCATCACATTGTATTTATTTTTTGCTTTCAGCCATCTCACACTTTTTCCCATGCAGGTTTTTACAGTTGAGCACCTACACAGAGTGTTTCTGCCAGATCATTTCCCTAGTTCAGTACTTGACCCTGTCTCTCTCAGCTTCTGTACCAACTCAAATAATTTGCACGCAGGTTTCAAGCTCTTCATAAGCTCTGCCTCACAACCTGCAGATATGTGATCCTGCCTTTAACTGGTCCACAGCATTAGCTCCCATTTAACTCAGAACCATTTCAAACATATGTACACATTTGTGTTTTATCTCATGCTGTTTCTCATGCTTGAGAGGAAGTCCCCACTGCCATCCAAATATGGCCATATATACTAATGTATTATCCTCTTGCAGAACTAGAAAAGGTGGGGATGTGGTTCAGTGGCTGAAACTACCATCTGTCTTTCTGAAGAATACCGTCTCATCGTTTCACTTATACCTCAGTTATCTCTTATTTCATCTTTATGTTGTAAGCTGGGGAAAGATATTGGTTTGGGTTTGTGTTTGAACAGCATGAAGCACAACTGGACATAGTCTTGGATTAGGACTCTTACACATAACAGGAATATAAATAAATAGCTGTGGTAATATATTTGTATGCCAGAAAAACAATTTCTCAGCCTAATTCCATCTCCTTGTGGGGCATTATGTGCCATAAGTACAAATGTGAAAACTGCAGTTTTCAAAAAGTGGCTTAGGAAATAGATTTTTGTCCTGAGAAACAGAAGGGATTGATTGATTTTGTTATATCTATCATTATCATCTGTTATATCTGTCATTATATCTGTGTTTTGCATATTTGAAATTGCAAGGCTACAGAGGAAGTTTAGCTTCCTTTATATTTCCTGTTGCACTGGTATCTCAAAGTGCATAAAGTAGCAGACCTGACCAAGCGAAATACAGTAAGAAGACCCCTTTTCTGGTGATAAATATTACAAGCTTTATTTCCAGGAGAAGAACTAATATTTAGACTGATTTATTGTTTTCTGAGCTTTCTGTATACACCATATATGTTCTAATCAGTATTCATGTTGCTATGATTATTAAATCACAGCGTTAAAGTTAAATTAATATGCCAAATTTTGCATTTATATTCGCAAGTCTTAGTTACACAGATCTGACTCTAAAACAAATGAAAACTGACTGGCTCATACACGTGACTATCCTATAATCTGTAGAATCAATCATTTTGAATATAAAATATCGCATACTCTCAATGAGCTGCATGTGAATGATAGATCACCAACTATTCATAAACGCATACAGAGTAAAATTTCAAGTTATTAACACTGTTTAAAGTTGTGGCTTAGCTACAAACAAAGAACAGAGATTGAATATACGCATATCTGTATACATTTTTATGGTTTACATAAATTCTTGTGAATGAGGTTGCATTTCTGAGAAATAAGAATAATCTCAGCTCTTTTTTCCATGTGCATTTAAGCATGCCATCTTATGATATGAAATGGTAAAGACTTCTATTTTAAGGATTGTAAATATGGAAAATGCATT
>VZZY01025087.1:0-32024 GCA_013400335.1 Eurystomus gularis | reverse complement strand
TCTTACTAAACCAATACATAGGGGAATAGGATGTAAGTTAAAGAACAGTGTCCTTGAAAGCTCTCAGCAGCCCTCTCTTTAGCAAAAGTACATAAGCCTGCCCCTAATTTTTAACACAGGCAGATTTACCAGGCAACATAGGTAGGCATCAGCCACCTGGTCAGCTCTGGACCACATCTCCCAAGATGACAGACAATATTTTCTGCCTTTGTTACACTGTGCAGACAAACAGAGGGAAGCAGAGAACAAGGCTGGCATCATGAAGAGCCAGGGAGAACCTGATAGATAGCAGAGGACTTTATATTCCAGGAGTTTTCAAGATATTCATCTCTGACAGCAGCACAAGGAAATACTGAAATGGTTTCCATCAAGTTTGTGTTGTGTTCTCCAGCTGCACCAAAAGACAGTGGATTTTTAAAGTCAAGGGAATGACTCACTTGTCTGGTTTGAATTATCACTCTCTGCCTCAGCTTCCTCACTTATATACAGAATGCTAAAATATATTTTCTTTATCAATAGTGGAGATTACTTAATGTGCATAAAGGACAGTCAAGCCATGGCCAAAGGCTAAACAAGACTACAAAATCCAAGGCAGGGCTCATTGAGCAAGCAGCTTCTGCACTGGAGTTAACACCATTGCCAGTGCTTTGTTTGCACCTTCTTGCTTAAGTCTTTCAAACCCATGTGAGATGTCAGGTGCTATGCTAGCCCATCAGTCACACTGGTAACATAAATTCACCTTATGGGGACATCAGCTGTTGCACCACAGCCTGGGCTGGAGCAAGGGCAGTGAAGGTGCATGGCCCTTTCCGTCCACTTTTCTCCAAGGCTGGTAACTTTCTGTGGGCTGCAATGTCCCAGGCCATCAGGTTTGGTCCATCACGAACAGCAGCCCAGAGATGTTTCGCCTCAGGCACACATTATTAGAGCTATCTCAGGCCTGGACAGAGGCATAGGAAAGTTGAACACAGCCAGGTTTTTCCAGCCAAAAACAAACATGGAGACAAATACCCCAGCAAAACCCCATTTGCAGGCTTATCATGCTCCGTTCAGGCAACCACTTTAACCTGTACTGGCTAGCGACTCCCCACTGAATAAGCTTACTTCTCCTCGAGGGAGCTGCCAGCCTAACTCAACTCATGTACTTAAAGAGGCAAAACCCACTGAAGTGTAAACAGGCCATCTAGGGTGTTCAGAAACCCATTCCTGGGTAACTGGTTTCCATGATGACTCACACACACAAGCACAAAACATGGGAAAGCCTCCCCCTCAGATTTGCTTGGAGTACATACAGCTTTACACCATTGATGAATAATAAAATCCTCTTCCTTTTATTTTCTTTCCCCTACCTTCCCCCCACCCCCTCCTACCTCCCTGCCATGAATTAATCAGGCAGGGAAGAGGTGGGATCTGGCTGAGTGCCAAGGGCTAAAGGATAAAAATCACATGCACAGGCAGAAAGAGCAGGGACACGCAGAAATGCCATATGGAGAGTAAACAAGCTGTAGTGACCTTCTTGGGCTTTATCAAATATTCATGGGAAGCAGGCTCATGGGAATACAAATCTAATAATAATGAACCCAGCAGCATCCCAGCACCTTCAGCATCCTGGCGTGTTCTGGTTCCCCCTTCCGACAGTGTTGCCTCTCCCCTTGCATGGCAGATGCCTGTCAGCTCAGCAACCCAAACCCAAACCAGGCTGCCTAGTGGGCTTCAGCCCTTTGCTACTACTTGGAGTTAAAGCAATGAAGAAGATCGCAATTGTGTAGGGGATTTCTTCACACCCGGGCCTTTTTAAATAGAGAGGAGAAGACAATGTTAGACCTCCAGAGAGACCTAGCAATCTGTGGACACCACTAAATTAAAAGACTGAGACTAGCATCTTGCATTGTCACTGCCAAATTTTTACTTTTGTACCTTGAACACAGATGATTCACAGAAAAGAACTCAAAAACTCTCAGAGAGTTTATGAGGAGGTATGTTTATTCTCCAGCAGGTGCATGGGGGCTAGTGCTTCTAAAAACATGCACACCGGCATGGCTCTGCATCTTGCTTATAAGCAATAAAATGTTACATATTCATTAGTTTCCATTACGCCTATACATACATATAATGTATCCCGCTTCATATGGAAATCAGGTCTCCTCACTTTTGCACCTGTGTAGTGCCCTGTGGTGGTGGTCTTCTGGTGGTCAACCCGCCATTTTGTGTTGAAGTAAACACTCTTCCTCAGAGATAAGGTGGTCTTGCACTTTTCACCTCTAAGTCCTGCGCAGTCTCCTTAGAGTCTTGGTCCTCTTCCAGATCACATAGTTGGCTCAATCTAGTTCTTTCCATACTATGTTCTTGATAAAAGAAAAGCTTTAAGAAAGGGCTTAAATATTGCAGAAAACAACTTAGGTTACTTGCAGTAACTACCTGATGTTAAACATTACAGCCATTTGCAAGAGGTTTGGTGAGCCCAGAGAATATTTACAGCTATGTGGGTGAGCCAAAGCTTGCTGGAGCTGCTGTCCCCCCAGCCTTGCCCCACTGAGGAGCAGAGATTTTCCAGGGTGGAAAAAACACACTAGCACGGGCCTGTTGCTCTGATCTCCCCCTTATACTTTTAAGTGGCTTTTGTATCTCTCACTTTCTTAGGCTATTATGAGTTCCTGTGATAAGTTAAACAGTGGTGCTTTTTAACACAGAGATCCATGCTTTGTGCTTGGGTGGCTAGTAAATGTGTGTCACGGAATAAGCTGCATTTCTCCTATACTTTTAACCACATTCCTTATGCTCAGCCCATCAAACCAGTATATATGGACAACATTCTAATATTCCAGACATCTGAACATATCTCACTGCTAATAAAAAAAACACAAACAAAATAAAGCAACAGGGATAAAAGCAGAAAATATTTTTTTTTTTGCCCACATGTGAAATTGCTCCACCAGAACCACATTCATTTGTGGTTTATTGGTGAATAAATTGGTAATATGGTGCTGGGAAATGTTGAGGGAGGAAGGTCAAAGAGAAGGCAAAAAAACCTCAATCCTTCAACTACCTGATAAGAAAAGCTTGAGAAGAGGAGAGATGCAAAGAGAAGATGGTAGGAGTGGATGGGGATCTATGAGGTACTGTGGTGAACTGAATGAACGGAAAGATGAGTGTAAGGAGATAGCTGTACAATACCGGCAGTGCACTAACACATAATTGTTGATCATGACACTATTTTTACTCTCTCTCTCATTAACCAAGGTAATGTTTCCTCCCAAGCAAGCGCAGGCATTTACGTGCTCTTGCGCATTCCAACTCAAGAGCAGCAACCACCATCTTATCAGAAATGGTGTGTATCTTTGGACTGGCACATCAATGGTCATGTTATAACAATATCATGCTATAATTCCTTATTTTGTCTGAGACAACTCATCTTTTCTCCACCCCTGCATTGAGGACTCCTGAGAACAGTACTGTATACCATCTGGCCTCTAGAAACATGACACTCTTTGGTTTTAATTCAATCCAACCTTTCCGCTCGCTTTGCTGTTCTTTGCTCAATGTCACAGCAAAAGCGGCTTCCTGATTACCTTCCTACATGTTTATAATTAATTTCTCTTGGGACGATTACAGCCAATATTATTACCAAATGCATTTCCTAAGTATTGAATCAGCATTGGTTCCAAAAAATACATGTGATTTATTTTCTCTCTAGGGAGTAGATATTCGTAAGTAGCAGATTACTAGCATGCTGCAACCAGAAAGCAAAACATAATAGCAATTAATACAGCATTGTGAATGAAAGCCCACTTGCTGCAGAAATCTCTCAATGGCAGCAACTTGACAGCACCTGTGTCACAAAACCTACTCCAGAACTCAAAATACCAAGCAAGATTAAGAGTGTGGAATTTAAACTTCCAACAGCAGAGACTATCCTTTTGTTCTGCCTTTGAAGAACACTTAGCAGACAGAGGTCCTGCCCTACAACAGGTGCTCTGAGCACCAGTACTAGGGATGAAGGGTAATGCACACTGTGAGAAAGCATCATGAGTGTTTCAGAGGAACTGAGACCTTTTGATGGGATAACTTTAAGAATAGATTTCAATTTTTCTTTTTTAAACCTTCATTATTTAAGAGGGAAAAAGAAGAAAGATTTTTTTTCAAAAAAAAAAACAACATGAGGTTTCCCCTCTCCCCTGCTTTCTGTATTCTTTTCCTTAAATTCCCTCAAATCTGATAGTAGCTTCTGTTGAGATGGTCCTTAGGCAAAAGTAGCTTTCCCAAGAAAACTAGCTACTAGAGAAGATATCTTTGACCGGCTCTGAAGTTATTAATCAAATGGCCACAGCATGATCTAATATACCTTATAAATCACTAATCTCTTAATACAAAGCATAGAAGTGTCTCACAGTCCTCATTCAGTTCAATAGTAATTTGGCCCTATCCTTCCTTTCTGAGCCACTCTGTGAAAGAAGTAAATGGATCTTGCTTTAATCAAAAAATACTTGCTTGCCAACCCAAGCCACAGGTGCTTACCAGAGGCATCTTTGTGAACACAGAGAGAACCATAGCATCACAGCAAAGCTTCAGCCCACCTTGCCTCACAGTGAGGTCTCCTTCAGCTGCAACATCCCCACAAAGAAACCTATACCCCTTCAAGCCTTACTGTGGCTCTCCCCAGTGTGGCTGCACTGTGCAGGTTTAGCTTTCCCTGCTCCCCTTCAGCACAGCACATTTTCTCCCCCAGGTTTGCCTTTACACATAGGCAATGCAGGGAGAGAAGGGTGTTGCAAGGTGCCTGCCAGCGGACTTGATGGGCTTGAGTCCTGTAACCCTCAAGCCTCCCTCACTTGTTAGCTCCAAAGACAATACAAGTGGAAGGTGGTGGAGCATGAGGATGAACAGCCACCCTGAAACCTAGTTGCTCAGGAGTGCTGGGAAATGCCACATTAATGCGGGTTGGCAATTTCCTGATCATAGATGATTTGAAGATCAATTGCTAATTGCCAGTACAAGTGTGACCTCAATTGCTTCTCACATAAAAGCTTGAGATATTGTGCAAGAAAAAGTGTTTTCACTGAGAAACTATCTGTGAAGGCTTTCAGCTCTTCCCAGCAGCAGGTGGTCAGCAGGGCTGAAAAGCAGTAAAGCAAATCTGCAAGAGGATGGGAAGAGTCCCTACATCCCTGTAAAACCAGTACTTAAAACTTTAATATACGAACAAGATAGTTTGTAAATATTGGTAAAACATTTTGCAAACCACAGATGGGATAGAAAAGAAAAAAACCATGATTTTCCTTATCCTGTTGTAACTTTTACAATTGTTTCTAAGGGCGAGCACAGGGCTGGTAGTAATTTGGGGCTGTGCATGTGGTAAGCCTGAATATTGCTCAGATCTCTCCATAGATATCCCACTTGTTGCAGCACCCAAACTTTCACTTAAGTGTTTCTACCTGTGAAGATAACTCAATGTAAGCTTTCTTTTTATTTATTAATAAAAAACCTGAATGCTTGCTTGAAAGTCTTAGCAATATTAATTTCTTTGTTGTTTGTTAATGCAGAGCAAGAAGGTTTTGCTTGATTCCCCTGTGGTGAACCGACCACATGATTTTTTCTGCCGTATTAAAACAGTGAGCAAAAAACTCGATTTCCCATAAATCTATTCGGCATAAATCCTCCAGGAAGACGGAAGCATGATAACGCCAGCCATAAATATCAAAAAAGTAAACAATCGCTCTCTTTTTCCGCCTCACTGCACAAAGGGAGCACATCGCTCCTGCTGAGTGCACCCCTCCCCTCCCTCCGCCGCTGCCGGAGAGGAGCGAGGAGGAGGGGGGGGAAATTGAACTGAGCTGTCAGCGCAGCTCCCCTGAAGAAACTAAGCAGTCAGAAAGAAGGAAGCAGCCGCCGCGGAGACCCGCCGGACAGAACGGCTGACTCCCACTGCTCTAGGAATCCGGGGGAGAGAAAGAAGCCGTGAGCCACCGCCGGCCGTGAGTTGCGCAATCGCTGCCACCGCCATGANGCTGCAGAAAGCCACGCCGCAGAAGGCCGCGTCACCAGAAAAGCCACTCCGAGCTGCAAGAGAAAGAGAGAGAGAGAAACTCCAATCGCACTGAAAAGCTACAAGCTGCTGACGTCACTGGAAATAGTCCAGGTCTGCCGGCCGGACATCGTCGCCGTTCCACGGAGACCGTCATCAAACGCCGAAAGGACACATACACGCACACACACGCACTATCCACACATACAGGTCGTATCTTGACATTATTAAGTCCTTATTTGCCCTTATCTCTCGGTGGGTGAGAGAGGGAGTGAATGGGTGGGCGTGGTGTTCTTTAATATTGTAATATTTCCATAGAGTAAATAAGGTTTTATTAGAATATATTTAGTAATAAACTTGTTAGATACTCATTTCGGTCTCCGTGTCTGCTTGCTAGCTTGGCGGGGAGATATCCCAATTTACCCTCAACCCTTCTCCCTTTGGGAGGTGGTCGGACCTCTGCGCGCCCGACCGCGACATCCCCAAAACTGTAGCCCTGGATATCTCTCAGCACTATACTAGAATTAAAAGTTTTTAACTGGAATTCAAGGTTATGAATGGCTCATGTTTGAAACAGCGACCTGTTCATCGTGGAATTGGCAAAACAGTGCAAGAATGACATGGTTTCATTTTGGCTTCTCTATGTTATTGGCCTTTGATGCCAGCAAGCTGGAGTCATGTATTTGAGTTTCCTTCCTGCCATGAAAAAGCAGCCTCCTGCCTGGGAGGACCTCAAAGCTTTAGATCTTCCTTGCTCCTAAATGATTGCAGAAACATGTGGGAAGCTAGTTCCTACAGCCTTATGGGAGATGTAGGCTTCTAAGGGATACCTCTGGCAGGCATTACTGCAGATCTGTGTTCTCTAAGTGGTAAAGCTATTTCTGCACTGGGTTCATCTGACTTACATGGTTCATAATTTGCCCCCCCCCTATTTTTTTATCACCCCTCCAGCAATAGTTATGAGGACAGGAGAATGACTCATGCACTGTGGGTACCTCAGATGCACCTGCATTCTTTTTGCAATACAGTCTGATCTCATTAATGTCTAGCTTGTGACACTCACATTATTCCCTCATTCACAAGTGAAGGCATATTTCTGCATGCATTCACTGGGAGATACATGTTATTTTATTAATTTCTACTTGATTTTATATACTGGTGGCTAATGCCTTGTTCTAATTAGCCTCAGCTTTAAGAAGAAAATGAGTAAAAGTTCAGCACGCTAAAGACAAAAGGAACCTGGATCAGATGCAATTTATGTCAAACATGTAAGTTACCTCCTATGGCCCCATTTCACAATTATAGCTGTATAATCTGATTGCTCAAGTCCATTTTAAATACTCCTAGCAATCAATAGAGATTCAGCCCTATAAACCTGTTTGACCCCTTTCCTCAGTGAGGCACAATTACATGCATAACAGTCCTCCATTAACCTTTGACCTAGGTAGAAATTAGTGATCAAATCTGACATACAAATGATGGAAAGTTGCCAAGCAGCCTCTAAAGAATCCACCTCCAAAATGAACCCAACACCATGGCCTTTCTAGGGAACAGAAATTCACCTGACAAGATGGATATTAAAAGATAAGAGAGGCTTTATTGATCTTTCATTTCTCCCTACTGCACCATTGTTAATTGCAAATGTTAATAGGAAAAGTATTTAAAGTAAGCAAAGCTTTTCAATATTAACCTTGATAATAAATTAAGCAGCAATACTTCACATAAAATTGGAGATCACTAATGGGTCAAAAAATGCAATTCATTCTTGCTCTGCGCAATCAAGACTCTCAGATGATAGACCTCTGCAGCTTACTGCAAGCCTGGTAATTGCTACCCATTACTGCAATAATCACAGTCTGACCTCAGGGAAGAGCAATACCAAAATCCTATTGGAATTCAGTGGCAGCAGCCTCTACCAATGGGCCTGTCCTTTGAAACACCCCAGCCAACAATTCATCCTACACACCTGAACAAGGCTAAGTTATTTAAAATGCCTCCAGAAGAACAAGGGGTTAAACTCATCCCAAGGCTATCCTGCTGAAATAATGATAAATCTGGAGCAGTGTTAATTAACATCTGCAAGAGACTCTTTTCCTATTAGCAGTAAAAAAATATCTGTGACCATTCATAGGCAAGCTGTGTTTCAGCAGTAAATGTATAACTGATACTGAAAGTTTCCAGTTTACCCTCTGAATGGCTCCTTAGGCATTGCAAAGCTCAAAGAAGAGAGAAAGAGAGTAATTCTTTTCCTACAGGGGTAGGCATCAAGAACAGCTGTGCAGAGGTCAATGAAATAAAACTGGTGGAGAAAGATACAAAGTCTAGAATAGCAAGTATAATCTTATTCCCTACCTGAGTGCAAATTGCTTTTATATCTTGCAGACTTCGTCATACTCGATTCAAAGGACCAGGGATGCCAATAACCTGCCTTTAACAAAATCCAGCACCTCATGCTTTGAAAGAAGGCAGAAATACCCAGAACTTGTAAAGTAACCAAAATAAAACTCCTAATTCCTGAGAAGAAGAGGAAGAGCAAGTCTGCAAAAGTATCTTGCAATATAGGAAAGCTCCTGCGGGAAAGTATCTCATCATACTTGTGCCTAGGTTCGCTAGGCTAAGTACTGACTCACCCTAGCTCTCTGAGGGGCTATTGAAGACCGCAGGTCTGGGCACAGCTTAAAGAAGTAGGCACTGCCTGACCTCAGCAGAAAGGAAGCCCTAATCAATAGTAACTGAAAACAACTGGAACTGCTAAAGCAGCACTAGTGACAGCTCAAAGCTTCTGCCAGGACCTTTTCTCTGAACGGCCATGAGGAAGGCAAAGGAAAGCAGGAAAGTTTTTCTGATTAGCTTGGTGATGACACCTGGCAAAGGACTTCAGTGACACACATGGGGTAAGTCTAGACTGATTTTGTGCTGAGTTGGTCTGTCAGAGATTAAAAAGAGCTGCAATATACATTTTAATGAGTTTGACATTTTGAGGGTATGTATAAACTGGCATGTTATTGCACTGAGCCAGTAGGGTCAGTTCTGTGAAGATGAAGAGAAATGCTAACCTCAAAATTAAGAAAAAATTAACAGCAGCTACGTCATTTGAGTATATACTTTAAACTTTGAGTTGAGCTGTGAACAGCAGATGAATGTTTCTTGTAACTTGATCCAAATTATTTTCCTCATCTTGCACACAGATTAGACCCTTACATTTCTTCCTTAAAATCAGCTTGACATCTCACACACTTGCTGATGTGCAATGAGCTTGCTCTGTCCTTTCTTCAGTGCCCTAACTGAGCCTCACAGCCTTTAATATGTTTATCCTCACATCACCCTTGCAAAATAAAGGAAAGCTATTATTCCCTCTTTGCACAGGTGAGAAATTAATCCAAAACAAACAAGAAAGAGATAAAAGGGTAGCTTGTCAAGTCTTTTTAAATGAATGGGAGTTAAGTAAATAACTGGGTGAATTTAGACACTAAAGAGTCATCTGCTGACTGGCAGTAATTCTTACTGCTGTGCTTCTTTTCTAATATACAGATTTGAAGGTCTACCTCCCCCCTTGCTTTACCTTTTTTTTTTTCTGTATCTTGTGATCTTGGAGTTGCTTTGTGCCTTGCGTCTTAAAAGCCATCCTGTGGATCCTTCAGCCCAGAGCCAACACCTCCCCACTTCAAAGCTTACAAAGAGTGCACTGCCATGTTTTAACTGACGGTGTTGAACTCCTGGAGCAATTGTCTGTGACCATGGGAGGTCTAAGACATCCTGGAATAGCTCATACCATTTCCAAGTGGTCCAGGAAAAGGAACACAATAAATCTCTGGTAGTTCAAAGAAGTGCTAGACTTTTTCTCTTTGCAAACACAAGTGATTCAGAGGTGCTCTATCTCACATTTTAATTCTGCAGATATTTTGCTTCCTTGAACCTGTTGCTTAAAACATGCACACTGTGCTTAAAATACGCACACATATGGTGTGCTTGCAGCCCCTTGCAACAACACCAATGATGCCCTCAAAGACTCCATCTAAAAGTTTTTTACCAGCATTTAAGAGAGCAGGTGATAATACTGGAATTCTGCTGTGAAATAATTATATATTTTATATCTTTTATCTATATATATCTTTTATATATTTTATATCTTTTATCTTCCTCTGATACTGATCTTGTGAGCTTCAATATACTGGAGTTCTCTAGAATTCGGTGACATGAATATACAAGTACTATTTCTATCCAGCTCCAACCAGCTAGATCATATAACCTGCAAGCCAGAGACAACATACTTTTGAGACTGGCATTGGTAGGCTTCTTGCTGACCTTCAGAAAGGGTGTTGTTCTCCCACAAGCTATGTGGGAAATTAAAGAGCTGTTTTACATCTGCCTAGCTCAATGCTGTTTTGTGTATGTGACTAACACCCCTGTTAATTTCTTATCTCCAATGTCCTAGTTTGATCTTCCAGAATTAAATTGTCTCCCTGCCAGTCAGTTATGATTTCAGAAAAGTCTTTCAAAATTATATTTTCTCTTCTAAGATATACCCTTTTACAATGGGACAAGTGGGGACAGCAGGCACAGGAAGATAGGAAGTCATCAAGGGAAGAAGAGCTGACAGAGTACATTAAAAAAAAAAGTTGCTTGTGTCATTCATTCATTTCATACCTGACTGTTTCTCCTCCAACAATTATGCCATGTTAGAGGTGGGGAAAGTTCTCATTAGATCTCATGGCTTTTCAAAACATAAGACAATGCAAACACCTTGGCACAACAGGATGCTCAGCAACATGGGTAGAAGCACGTGTAGAAATCATGACAAAAGCACATACAGAAACCTTCCCAGAATTGTCTCTTCCCACCCTCAAATTGCTAGTAAGTATAATAAATCCCTTCTACAAGACCTGTGTTCTTCTCTTGCCATTTCCAGTCACTGTAATGGTCTCTCTTGAGCTCTCTCTTCCTCATTGACTCTGTTAGAAAGGATAGTAATTCATTGTGCATGGGCATGAACAAAGGCGCCTTAGGAAACTGTTTTTTCTCACACATTTGTGATATTTTGTTCTTCCCAGTTCTGCATGTTTGTTTGCAATTTCAAAGGGCTGCATTCATATTTATTTTTATCTTGTTTCTATGGCTATAAAGAAAATACCTCATCCTGCCAGGTAATGCAGAAACATTTTTTTAAGGCATTTTGCTTCAAAACCACTTTGTTCTTTGCTTTTGCTCTGCCCTTCATCTCCCCATCAGACTGGTTTCTAGCTCATGAGTAGTCAGATTTGAGTACTAGGCAGCAACACCTTAGGAAGTACCAAGATTTACACTTGTTATTCCCTGCTTTTTGCAGCCTATGGTGCTGTGCAACTGCAATAGGTTGACCCAAGCAGTCTAGGTATTTCACCTACAATTCATTTCCCCAGCCATCTCTAATGACTTACCTCCTCCTGTCCTTTATCTATGTGGCTATACGTGGACACTGACTGATGGGGGTCATTCCTGATTTGCATCAGTGTAGGGGAAAAGAGGATCAGGCTCAAAATCCATTAGGTGCTTTAGGGTGTTCCACAGTGTACTAAGTGCATACCAATTTTATCAGCAAGTCAGTCACACAAGTCTAACCAGCTTCTCATTAAGGGATTGTTTAAGTATGTTTTGGACCACCTAAATATGTCATATAATTAGGAAAATGATCAACTGAATTGCAGACACAGGTGTGCCTTCTTGCTATTTATCCATGCTGCATGACATTTAGATGGGAAGCAGCAAATATATGTGTGGTGCAGCCTGCAACAGCCCCAGCCTCACCACAGAGGAAAATATTATTCTCAAAAATAAGACACAGATGTAGATTGGACCCACCCTCTGCAGAGTCTTCTATCTTAGGGATTCAGTGCCTCAAGGAAGGCACCTCCATTTCTCTCATTGTGTTTCACAATGGACATGAAACAGGTAAGACCAGTCTTTTCTGCACATTGAAAAAACAGTGTCTTGGGTCCTTGCCCATGAAACTTCAGACACAGCAATGCTGCGCTTGGGCAATGGGACTGGGGCATGCTTACAGAGTCCTGCTTACAGTTTCCTGGCTGAAATCGATCCTTTGGTTATGCTGTGACTGCTGCCTGGCCCACCTCACTTGGGAATAACTGGTCACTGTGCTCATAGCGCTGGAGAAATGCTGCTGTAGCTCCTCAATGCATCCAAAAGGATGAGTCCTCAGAGCTGGAGCAATTCTTTGCTCTAATGGAGCAAAAACACCAAACTACTTTTAACCTAACTATATTAACTACAGCAGGGAGCTGTCTGGAGTAGATGAATTCTGGAACACACAGTCCCACCAGTCTCTTCCTGCTTTCTTCTCAAACTCTTACACCACAAAAAGCTTAATTCCTTTCAAATGAGGACAGAATTGCCCTTTATAGTGTATTTCAAAGGTGATTCTGAGATTAAAAAGCAGAACCTATTTGCATTCAGATCCCAGTAGGATAGAAAGTCACCGTTTCCTGTGACATCACTGTTTAAGTACCCAAAGAAATTCTGTTTTATCTTGTGAAGCAATATTAAGTAATGGGTCATGGCTTCTGATGCAAGGAAGTAAGCTGAGATGCCTTCTCAAACCTGTTGCTAATAGAGAAAATGAAGATGCAAGAAACAAGACCCAACAGAAACTCCAGACTGCCCCTGGCATGGCCAGTAGACCTTTTCCCAGATTAAGAATCCTCTGCTTAATTTGGTATGAGACCAGTATCCTCTGGTAGCCTTGCTCCCAGAGGAAGACATATATTTCACTGTTGTTTTTGTCTCTTTCCAGGTGCCAACAGTGGTTTTCAGTCTGCAGGTAGGTGCCTGCACAGAGGGGCAGTGCTTTGTTCTACTGGATACAAACTACAAAAAGGAGGGATGGCTGCAGCTTGAATCAAAGACACAAAGCAGGAGGTGGCAGATGCCCCAGCCTCACTTCCTCAGCAGAGTCCTTCTAACTGTGGCATCAGTTGTCAGTGGGCAGCATCAGCAGCTGAGATCAGGAGTAACATTTCTATCACTGTCCTATATTTGAATGGGAAATTGAGTCTGTTTCTCTCATCTCCATTATAGGCAGAATTTCTATTGAGCTGTCTACGAATTTCAGACAGCTCATTTAACATGTTTGTCCTGGTTTGGCCAGGACAGGGTTAATTTGGTGTGGCCGGGCTATTCCATACCATGCTGATGTCATGGGCCAGTTCCAGGGTGACTCTCACATGTGGCTGGGCGGCTTGGCTTTGCTCATTTACCCACAGGTATTGCTTGTTCTGTACATTCTTTCTCACTAGTGTGATTGCTGTTGTCACTGCGACTGTTTCTTGTGTGTTATTGTATTAAACTCTCTTTATCTCAACTCTAAAAGGCATTTTGAAACTTTGTCCTAGGTGGAGGGGCAGCGGCAGTGTCCACGTGACTCAGCTCCTGGCAGGGACCAAACCCCCACAGCTTTACTGAACCCCCACAATGTTCCATGCTGGCATCTGGGTGTCCTTTATCTCCATCTTCTACCTGGGCTTTGAAAAAGAAAAAAAACCATACAATCAGATGCAGAAGCTTGTAAATTGGAGCTACCCTACTCGGTTGATGTCCTGGGGCTACAAAGGGTGACACAGTGGTCCAACAACAGAGAAGCTGAGGATCAGCTCTGACATCCATCTTCAACCAATTTGAATCATACAAATTGCCTTTGATGTCCCACGAATGCTCTCCCCAGGGGCATCTTTGTTCTCCAGAGCACCACCAAGACATTTTGCCAGCTTTCCTACAGCATTTGACGCTGAACCCCCTTGGGGAGCTGCTCTCCATCAATGACATCTCTCTTCCCTCTCATTTCTATTCAGAAGGGTAGAAAACAGGGAATCTCACTTCTTGGTCTCAAGTCCTGCAGTGTCTGGCCAGCATAGGAAAGGACAAGTGGGAGAAGGGAAGCTCCTCTGTCTGGGAAGATATGTACTTGCCCTCCTCAGCAACAGCAGCTCCCATATGGTCTTCTCTGATCCACTTCACTCATCACCATCCTCCATGATTTCTTTCCATGTCTGTCACTGTATCAGTGTGGCTCTCCCCAAGCCACTTTACAATGAGCAATTTGGTAGCTTATACTTGCAAAAATCTCTGATCAATTTGTTTTAGAAAACAATTTGCATTAAAGAAAACTTTGATCCAATTTTAAAGGTTATTTTATTTGTTTAAATGCATAAAACATTCGAAGTAGTGCCTCTGATCTCCAGTAACTGTATGTAACACTTTTAGTAGGAACTACATTGGTCCCACACAGGTTACACTACACTATAGCATTAAACAGTTCAAAACACTTCTGTGAAAAAGATCACAATCTCAGAAAAAAAGCTGTTGAGAAGACTGCAGGGAGAACATTTATTCAGGAAAGAATAGACCAAACCTTTGAAAACAGGGCCCTGATGTTTTCTATCGCTATGGCAAATGTAACTGTAATTGGAAGCTATCAGCGCTCAGGTAACAGCGGCAAACTAAGGTGATGAACCAAGGTAAGAAAGTGAGGCTGTAAATGGAGACACACTTTGCTGTCTGCAGGAAAACACAGTCATATGTGAAAGCTGCAATGCAAAGCACTATTTATAACAAAGTTCATTTGGAAAAGTGCCTAATAGTACACCAGGTAGTTTTAGGTTTAGGAAAAAAAAAAAAAAAAAAAAAAGAGGAGGTATATTTTCTCATCGAGTTTCCTTCAAGTTGCTTTTCCTCCCCTCCACCTCCACGGAGTTTTCCCTGCAGCTCTACTGTGCCTTGCTCCATAATGTTGGGCAGGTGCCTTCATACCGGATTTCACTATTTGCCTTTCATCCCTTGTTTGTGCAGTGCATAATGCAGGCCCTACATTTTCTCTTTGCAAAGTTAACAAGAACTGCAAATGGAATGATGACTCATTTTCCTCCAAAATTTGTTTTAAATGCACACACATACATAGAAGCTTGTGGTTTAGGCTGGTATCTCACCCAAGGAGAATCTGAGGGGTTTGATGAGGCACATCTCCGTAGAAATAAAACAGGAATACCTTCTCATGCTGCTTTGAACATTTTCTCTCAATACTTGGCCCAAAAGGAATCTGTCCATTATATGATAACGGTGCTAGGGATGGATCACCTCCAGTTCCTGCTGCAAGAGAAAAGGAGTCAGCAAACAGGGGAAGAGGGACCTGAATGGGCTAGTTACACTCCACATATTATCACCCAAACAAATTGTCCAAATTGTGCCTCTGTTCATATACAACATGTGGTTGTACACTAATTGCTCTGTAGAGGTGCCTTGCTCTTTGCTTTAACCATGAAGGGAGCCCAAATGCCTAAGCACTAGAGTACTATTAGATGGCTAATATTAGAGGAGATAGCTTCTAGTGTTTTGGCCACATCCAAGGACTCCTGAAGCTAAATGGAGTCTACTCTGGCAGTTTGGGCTCACACACCAGTAGTGTAGTGCAGTCCCATCAGTTTAGTACCAGCTTTGCATTGTAGCAAGAGTTTAAATGAGAAATGAAGCAATAGAGTCGGGCTTTAGTACGGGAACTGATTGTCTGGGTAGAAATGCTCTCCTCCTTCCAAGGTGGGAATCAATATCATGTTCAGCATGCTTTTTTATGGCTGGAAAAGCCTCTAAACATGGTAAGGTTGTAATACTTACAGAGCAAAGCTAGTCAAAAATTTATTAACACAATAAAGCATCAATTTCAGGGTGTATTTTATTAGCAACAATAATTACTAATCACTTAATTTTCTATTTCATATTACAAGATCTACATTTACCAGCCACTGTCTTCTTGTTGCTAAGGCTGGCATAGGTCATGGATGCAACTCTCATTTTACATGGTGGTGCTCTTATACACTTTTCCCCTTTTACACTGATTATGACTAATTAAAAGTTTATATCATGGAAATACCAGATAAAATGCACTTTAAATTCATTCCAGAGCTTATGCCAGCAGTAAAATAAAAACCTTTCTTCCAGGCCATGTTTTAAATTCAGACTGAAGACTATTTCCTGTAATATATTAATATACCAGATATATTTTTGGGCTTCCCTGTTTTAAAGGGATTTATTAAGCTCAGGAGGATATCCAGCATTTAGTCAGTTTTATCCTAGTTTGGTTATATATAGCTAATGGCATAGTCAGAGGGTTTGCAGATGCACTTTCCCATGAAGTGGCTATGCCCCTCTACAAGGGTGACACAGCAGTGGCATACTTTGTGGAGGGAAGGAACCCTCAGAAAAGAAGAAAGTTTTTGTCTTGTTCTGCAAGGGTGTGCAACTTTCACACGTGAACTGTCCACAGTAGACTGTATGACACTGGGATATCCCCCCAGGGATACTGCAGGAGATGCTGCCCCAAAGCAGAGGAGGCCTGGCATGTACTTCTCTCCACTGCATGCTCTATTTCATTCCCATCCTGCTCTATGTTAATACCTTAGCCAAAGATTTAAATCAAATGGGGCTGGGAGTGTCTCAGCAATCTCTGGGAAAGAAAGAACCCAACCATGCTTTCCTGAGGATTTAGCATGCAGGTGCTTTGGGACATGTATTTCAGCTGGTGTTGAGTGTCAGCCCATGGAGAGAGCAAGTTGTGGCTGCTGCTTTGATTTTCACAGCATGTTTTTACTGGTGGAGACGATGGGCCCCAGGGCTGTGGCTTTGGCTCTGTGCACATTTACATCTCAGCTGCTACTGCCTCAGGGTATCACGCTCTTCAGGTGGGACCTGTGTTTCTTAAATCCTTCAATGACTTCTGAAAATCGTAGGATATACTCAACCCCAAAGTCTTCTCAATCTGTCTTAGATTGAAGGTCAGACTGGGGGTGGGGTGTGAGGGTCTCTTCCAGCCCTAAGCATGCATTATAAACTCCTCTTGATCTTTTATCAGTCCCTTCCTTAAAGCAAACGTTTGTAGATCTCACATCCAGATTGTTCTTCATTCTCCTAATCTGAGGAAGCAAACTTCCTCTTTCTTAACTTGGTGATTTCTTGTCTCTTGCCCTCTGGGCTAGATGTATGACATGAAGGTTTTAACAAGAATTTTTGCTTGTGTGTTGTGTGTACATAACCCCATAGGCTGAAGGTAGCTCACCATTAACACCCTCATTTACTGTTTTTTTATCACTATATGCCAATTTCCTGTTTAATTTAAAATATATCTTGCTTAGCATGTTTTACTTTAAAGATGGCAAACTTCCCATAACAGAGCATGCTGGCAGTGAAATAAATTAATAAATAAATTAAAAATAAAGGCAGAACATCCGCTCAAATTCATAAAACTGCAATAACTTCTACCATTACTGTTTTAAACATCAAAGTTACACCAATTTCTGACAGTTTTTCTTGATTTACTGAAAATATTTAAGTAGTGTATATTTTATAGCACTTGCTGCCACTGAGCTGAGCTTCAGAGTGTTCAGCCTGCACTGCATCTGCCTGCTTGAGCAGTGTGAGAGGACAGCACAGTCCCTACGTGCTTGGTTCATGGGCACATTTTCCACCATGGCTTTCATCATATTCACAGTCCATGATGTAGTCAAAGCAAGCACAAGTTAAAAAATAAGTTGAACTATCTCTGACCAGGGCCACTCAGAGTTGTCTCACTTTTTCCTTGCTGGACTGACACAAAGAAGGAGGATGTAGTCCCTTTACGCCAATGCACTAGGTGTCCCAGGAAGAAAGCAATATATGTATCTTACGCTCACCTATCCATAGTGGCATTAAAACCCCCAAGACATACTGGAGATGGGATGCCTAACCTATAGGCACTTTGAAGGCTGCTGACCTGATCCACAGATTGCTGAAGTCAGTAGGATGTTTTTCATTGTATTAGTGATGTTTCCATCAAGCTGCAATATAGAAAAGAGACATTGATTAAGTATCAAAAGCAGTGATTCAAGCGGCATAACCTCTACAGCACCCATCCCATGAGCATACTGTGCTCAGGAGATCTGTTGTACAGATTTTGTGGATGGGTATAACCCATGATAATTTTTCCTTTAGAATTTTTGTTTGTTTTCATTTCTGCTGAGGAGAGTTTGTAAGCATCTTTTTCTTGAAAGACTCAAAAATTTTCAGGTTGTGCAAATCTCGCAATGAGATGTACTTTATGATCACATTCTTCTCAGTTACCTCATGTGGCCAGTCCACACCATTAGAAAACGCGTCACTAGCAGCTTCCACCAAAGAGAGGCATTTTTCTGCCTTGCACTACCATTATAATACTGAAAACTACAGCCCTGAGACAGCAAAATCCTGAAGGATATTTATTTAACATGTTCAATACAGTTACTAATTAGAATTACTAATTGTCGTCATATGGAAGATGTTGAGAAACCACAGATAGCAGTACTAAAAAAAAGCCAAACTGGAAAAAACAGAGCCTCAGATTCCTCCTGTGCTTCCGTAGTTTGGTGCAGCAGAGCTCACACCCATCCATTCCCTGACACCCTGCACAGCAATTCATGCTCCTTCAGAAAGGCTCACTCCCCCTGGGAGGCACCTGCCCTCACTCCTGTCACCGATGCTAGACCAGCGATGGTCAGACTGGTGGCAGCAATATCAAGCAGGCTAAAAGAGGTTAAAGCATCCATCCCTATTACAGCAAAGAGGAAGTAGCTAGAGACAGCTTTTCAAATTCCTTAAATGCCATTTTCTAAGCATAATTACAACACATGACAGAGACTGCCCATCTTGACGCAGGTGAACATGCCTTTGCAAAAGCAGCTAGGAGCCTTGCCAGCTGCCTGGTGTTTCTCACAGCAAAAAGCCATTGCTCCGGCTGTCCTGTGCCACCTCCTGCAGAGCATCCTGCTGTGAAATATCATTAATGTCAGCAGCCCAGCTGAGAGAGAAACCAGTGCTGATTCACCTCACAGGAAGAGTGCCTTGGTGCCAGGCACTTCTATCATTGGCCACAAACATCCTCTTGCAGTCTCACTTTTCTCTGAAAGGGATAGTTATGGAATCTCACTGTGCATACCCTTGCCTTTCTACCCAAAGTCTGCTTTTTAACCTCTCTAGCAATTTTTATCTAAACACAACAGATGGATTTCTCACAGGCACTTAGATCCTACACGTGTGACAGAGTTGGGTTGTAGGTAGGGATAAATTCTTTGCTCTCTCCTTAGCCCCTGGGGAAATGTCTAATGAGCTTTATTAAGCATCAACATATCAGTACAGGAAAAATGCAGCAGAAACTAGGCTTCATTACTTCCAGCATGTGCAAAAATGTCTGGCTAAAAATACCTATTTGCAATGGTCTGACTGGACAGCCCACTCCTGGAGGGACTACAATGTCAGTGGGTTAACTGTGTGTCACAGTTCCTGTGGATTATGAAGATGTTCTGCCTCAGTGGATGGAGATACTTGCTTTGGCACGTGGACCTTGTCTTGACTTTCTCCACACAGAACTGAGAGGCTGGGTGTCCTGGTTTGGCCAGGACAGGGTTAATTTTGTGTGGAGCCAGGTAATTCTATACCATGCTGACGTCATGCCCCCGGGCCAGCTCTGGGGAGGGGCCAGTTCCATTGGGGGCGGTTCAGTTGGAGCTCAGTTTGCTTTGGACTTCGCTCGGGTTCGGTCCCTCGCTGTTGTTCTCTAGTATTGTTTTTTTTTTTTTTATTGCTCTTTTCTTACTGTTAATATTGTTCTTGTTAACTGCAAAGTGCCCACTATATGTTATTTTCTTTCCTATATATATACACATATTAAACCTTCCTTATCTCAACTCAAAAAGGCGCTTTTAAACCTTTTCGTTTTTCTTCCCTGTCCACAGCCCACGGCAGAGGGGAGGGGGCGGGGAGAAGCGGTCGGCCGAGCAGCTCGGCTACCCCGCAGCTCTTACTAAACCAACACACTGGGATTTGTAGTGTGATGGCAACTAAGATGTTTCTAAGAAATCCCTGATGTAATGCATGACTTGTGTTTATTTGCCATGATCCAGCAAAGGGTAAAAGACTTATTGAGCCTGATGGACAGTCTGCACTTATCTAAATAGAAGCTGGGGTCTAATGTAGTTCTGCACACAAATTTTTGTGCACTTCAGAAACCCTCATGTTCCCTGCATCAGTATCATGTCTGTGGCTCTGGAAAGTAAGACAGTTACTCAAACAAGATATCCAAATACTGGAATATGAAGATGACTTGGAGTGTAATGCTGAGTTTCTCAGAAGTCTACTGCAGGCAGGTGCTTTGCAGACTTCAATGAATACTTTGCATGTTGGTTCTTTTCAAATGCAGCTCTGTAAACTGTGAATAGTCCAACTGTTAAAACCTGGCTTGCTATACTTATAGAAAGCCGGATGTTATTTAGCTATGGTGGGATTTAACAAGCAGTCTAAGAACTGAGGGCTTTTTTTTTCCCCCTTTAAATTCCCAGCAACTAAATCATTAAAGTTTTGTTGCAACAACAACCCCAAATGAAAGGGCATGTACTCAAGGCTCAGCAACACCAGCATGACACAGGAAAGAGGCGATGCTTTTTATTGAATAAGTTAGGTGATTTGGAGAAAGGAGACCTGAGTTTAAGTAGAAACAAATGCTCTAACCCTGCAGTGATTCCTTGTAAGTCAATCCATCTCCTCTCCCAGTCTTTCCTGCTTTGAGTACAAACTCTTTGAATAGAGGGAATGCTCCCACAACAAATATGGAGCAGTGCCAGGCATGCTGGGGCTCTATTGTTGTCAATGTTATTTCTGCCAGTTCTAAGATACTGATGATAATCATAGATCCCTTTCCACCAATCCAATTGGCTGTGGTTGCTCCCTATATATTTGCTGAGAACAGGAATTTGGTCCCCACCAGCTTTGATTTCCTGTTGTCCATATCACACACACTTTTTCCAAGCAGCTAGTGCCAAGCAGAGGCAAAGAACAAAACAAGAAGGTAGGGAAGAGTAAGCAAATGAGCAGCAAAGGAGAGGTAAAGAGGTCCTCCTACTTAATTTTCCCTAGACTGCAAGAGGGAAGGATTGATAAACAAAAACAAAGGTCTGCTTGTCCTGGCATGGACTTGTTCTGGATATTCCTTTGATAAATGCTGATGACAGATTGATAAATATCAGCTACTAAAACTCTAAATATTGACCCTACAGGACAACAGTCTTCACTTTCCCAATCCTCAGAAGAGGTGGCAAGGCTCCAAGCTACTGGAGCTGCAGCCTCCCACAGCACCCAAGTAGCATTTTCTTCAGGATGATGCAGTCTTCCTAGCACACCACTGCTGAACAAGCTCTGCTGAGGCCAGGGCTAACACAGGTAGCTTTCCAAAATGCCACTTCAGCTTGCAATGCTCTGTTACTTGGAGGCAGCATCGCTCCTTTTGATAGATGGAAGCCCATTAGTTCTCCCTATCCTTCTTCCACTCATGGGGAGCGAGAAGCTGAGGTCTTGCCACTTTTGACAGTGCACTGCTAGAGCACTTTCTCTCACCTTCAAGACTGCAGGAAATTTGGCTTTTCAGGCACTAACCCCAGCACTATGTTCACTGTGATGAGGAACTCTGCTCTAATTGGGAAAAGACTTTAATTTTAAAAGAGCTAAATTTTCTATGGAGAGGAGCTACCATAATTTACTGGCTTTTGCTAAGCTCTTTATAGCAGTGAGGTCTTTTGTTTGTTGTTTTCTCTTCTGACTCCTCTAAGAGGTTCTGAACAAATATGTTTATGGCATCTTATCCTTGCTCTGAGCCTTACATGCTGTAAATATTGCTGCTTTTTCTCAGTCAGTCTCTGGCCAGGTATGTGCAAAAATACAGCCCCCCCTTTCACAACCTAAAACTGATTTCTTTCCTTTACCTGAGAAATGTTCCAACAGATATTAGCATGAGGCTGACAAGACAGCCTTTCTTTTTGGGTTTACATTGAATAAATCAGAAATCCATACCTCAATTCTGTGATATACGTAGCTCACACTATCAGTGTGTCAGCCTGGATTTAAAGAAAAAACATGATCACATCTCCTAAGGGATCTTGAAGCATAAGCTAGAAATAGTAGGCCATCTGTCCCCAGATCAGGGAGAAACCTGATGACAGGAGCTGTGTTTTCCCTGCTGCCTGCAACATCTCATTTTGCAGCCTGTCTTTTCTTACTCTTTTTTCCTCTGTTCCTTCAGATTGTGTCATTCAGGCTTTTTGTTCTCTCCTCTTTTGGTTCACTCCTTGTGGTGAACCGACCACATGATTTTTTCTGCCTTATTAAAACAGTGAGCAAAGAACTCGATTTCCCATAAATCTATTCGGCATAAATCCTCCAGGAAACCGGAACCGAGATAACGCCAGCCATAAATATTGAAAAAGAAANCACTCCTTCTTTGGTAGGTAGAGTACACCGGTGCCTCATAACACACTGCCTATACCCCATGGGAGAAGAAGGGTGTCAAACTGTGGGCAGCCTCCTTGGGTTCAGAAGATGCCACGCACTGTTTAATGATATGCTCACTCCGCAGGTGAAGCACTGGAAAATAGCTCAGAAATCAAAATGAAGCAAAGCAAGGAAATGTCATAAATTTGGAGCGGAAGAGCCTGCTGCCCTGTTCAGAAGAACAATATTTTCCTTGTCAGGCAGCAAGTCATCATCTGACAGTTTCATAACAGTAGTTATTAGCTGGTTTGTGCTTCTTATTCCTTGCTTTCTCCCCATTTACGCTCAGCTGATTTTGCTGTGCAGTACAGAGGAGTCACAGGCAGATGAACCTGTTGTTAAGAGCCTGGCTTTCAATCTTGAAATCCTCTGTTCATGCACCTACATCTGCACTTAGACCTAAAATTGGCACTTGACATCCACTGAAAGAGGTAAGTGCCAACAGGCTTTCTGAATAACTAATCAGTGTGCAGGTGTTTAACTGCTGAATTAAGAACCTGATTTTGAAAACTGAGCTCTAAGTGTCTGTATTTCTGTAACCAACTTTAACACTGCCTTCAGAGGTTCACTATAGGAAAATAGTCTATGTGGCTACACAGGACAATTCCCATGCTTTTAAAGTGCTCAGCCCCATTGCCATGCCTCTACCTAGTACTAAATTCCCACCCCATTTTCCCAAGGTGCCATCCTTTCTGTGTGCTCAGATCCAGAGGTGAAAATGGCAAAGGGAATAACCAAGAGCCACTTAAACCTCTTGTGCCTTCTATTTCTGAAAGCCTTCTCATGTGTTCCTGTGCTTCCCAGCCCGTATGAAAGTTTGGGGAGATATGCATTGGAGGTGCTGCCCATGACGGCTTTTTTTTTCTTTCAGGGTTACCATTTCAGGGTTGCTTTTCACCTGTTCTGAGGCTTATTTTTGTTGAAAGAGTGGAAATGACATTTGAGCAATCAATTTCTTTTTTTCTTAATTCAGAGACAAAGCAGTAATGTACTCATGATGGAAATAAAAACTGGAAAAGGTAAACTAAGAGTAAAGCCCAAGATTTTCAATGGCAAGAACCAGTAAGCAGCAGCCATGCCAGTAAAAACTGTGACTTCTCCCCTTTTAAATTCATATAATCAGGACTATTGATCTTCATGGACATTGTTTTTTAGGTAAAGAAAGTTTGCCAGGTTCACTAACAAGTAGCAAGGTGACATTTTCTGCCCTATGTTTTGAAAGGGGCTCAGTGGATAATACTAGCTGTCTTCTGGCTTTCAAATCCATTATTTTATTACTCCACTGTAAAGGACAGATGAATCTGGCCCCAAAATGGTTAACAAAGAGCAAAGCCCATTTCATCATTAAGCAGCATAAGACTTCTGATACTTCTCTAGAACAAAACTTGATGATCAACCTAGGGAAGTTGGTTTCTCCAAAGAAACTTTAGATAACTAAACAAACATAACACTTATTGCAAACAGGAAGTTTTGAGAGACAGATTCATTCATGTGACCCCAGAGTCAATATAAATAAAACAAGGGAAGGTAAGGATGTTTTTAGAGGGGAAAATGGTGTTGTAGCTAAGAGTTAATGTGCTACAACAAAAATGCAAAAACAGCTGTACAGCTGAGCATAATCTCAGGGTACATAGAAAAAGGGGTTTTTCACATCTTTTTCAGAGAAAGGAATCAGAACAGTTTTGCTGACATGGAATAAGCACATTAGGGGAAAACTAAACTCAAAATGTCAGAGATGTGAGTTCAAAAATCCCTATGCATCCTCTCTACATATCCCTACACCAGACTCGTGTTTTGGTTTTTAAAAAGTACTATAAGGGTGTTTTAAGATTTGTGCTTTATGGTTGGTTTGTTTTTAGCTAAGTACTGATATAATATTGGCTATTCTGGCCCATAATGTCAAGCAGCTGCTGAAAAAACAATACTTTTCTATCTCAGCATTTGCCTTTCCACCCCACACATAAGCCTATTTGACAGTAAAACTGTCAGTAAATGCCCAGATTTCAAAAGCTGTAGGTAATAAACATTCTTAGATTCATTACACACTGAAAACCACAGGAATCATTTGCATACTTAGATTTACACATGTACTTAAACATACCTGAGTGAAGCAAGACTGCAGAATCCAGAACCTCTACAGATGGCTCAAGTCCAGGACAGAACTAACAGCTGTCAGAAATGTTGTCTTTGTGCCTAACCAGAATTCTTGTTGCAATTTACAACAGCCACTCCTTATCCCATCCACCATATAGAGGCAGCTGATCTCCTCCCTCTTCACAACAGCCTTTATATCTGGCCATGCAGCACAACTCGAACACCAGGCAGAGAATGAAATGTGCATTCAAACTCTGAACTCAGTCACCTCCTTAAGCAATACAACTATCACCTAACTATCACCTAACATGTGGGTCTCCCTCCATCAGATCATTGCAGTGAAAGTGATCACTTTTGGCTCTATGTTTTATGTAATTATCCTCTGACCTCCTCCTTCCTTTTCAAACAAGAGTCCTTTTTCCTCTTTTTAAGAGATATCCTTCCAATTCCACTGTATCATGCTTTACTATTTTGTACAATTGCCTTTGTAAGGAACAGTCAATAAATCTACACTACTGTTACAGATAATTCTTCCCATTCCAGGAGCTATATAGCTCCTACTCAAGGTCCCAAAGGATTTCCTCACCCCACAACTTGGTTAGTCCTTTCAGCAAACCACAGCTCCCTCCTTTTTTCTTCTTATGTTGAGACTGTGCTCCTTTTCTGAAATGACTCCCTGAGATGTCCTGAATGGAAAAAATATGAATTGACTCACCAGAAGTGTCAGTTGTATTTGAAGGAGAAACTGAAAAAGCATCTAGCCATGCATGGCACAGGTCCAAAGATTTGTGCCAGTCTTCCTCAATTTCTGATCAACCCTTGGGATATAATCCTAATTTCAATGAATAGACCCAAAATTTTGTACCAAATCAACCCTTATCATACAAAATAGACTAGATGAAATTATACAGGCATCAGAGCACCTGTCTTCACAGAGGACATGTGGAGAGTTGCCCCAGAGAGTGAGAGCAAAGCCCTGCCCAGCCCACTGGCTATTGTCATGATTGTAATGAGAATGGCATGGGACCAAATCAAGCTCGTTTATCTCTGACTTGTGCTCCTCACACCTCAGTAAGCAGTCTGTGTAGCCTCCTAACAGCAAATAACTCATCCTTGGGGATGAGGTTAGCTGACACCATCATTGTACAGTTCTTTTGTGCTGGTGAGGTCAAGCCAGTTCCATACACAGATAAAGACTTTTAACTTTGAGTCCCGAAGGGCTAAATTCACATTCCTCTTTTTTCTTTCTATGTAAACTGCTCCCCTTTTCCTCTCAAGCATCAGCTACATGTTTTCCACACTGCGGCATGCTCTTGGCAGTAGCTTAGCTCCCTGAGACACTCTTTAAGAGAATGTTTACACATTTGTAATTACTCATAGGTAACTAATGCTTGTAATAGCAATGGCAACAAAGTGTATTTATTACAATGCCTTGTGGCTCCTACCTACTCCCTAAAGTTATTTTAATACAAATATCAAGTATATTACCTTTAGTAACATAACATATCCCATTTTGCTGAAATACATATGGAAATTATTTCAAGTTATTCTAGATCTTTGTTGCTGCTTATTTTCCAGTGATTTTTCTATAAAGTATACAAACCCTCTTTATTGTATGTACCTCACTTTCTACACAGTATGTGTTAAATTTAGCTCAGTCTTACCTTATACTCATATAACTTTTCTGAAAGTTTCGGAGTAGAGATATCATCTATTCCCTCTATTCCTTACACAGATCTCTCAGAGAGGCTCAGTGAAGGCTCAGCTAGTGGCTAATTCAACCTTCTGGGTCCTCTGGAGCTTTGATGTGCTGTCAGAGCAATGGAAAAGCCATGGCTAATCCGAATTTGGTAGGGGATTTAATATCAAGCTCTGATGAAATAAATCAAATGGGAAAAAGATTGCATCAAACACACATGGTGTAGAGATCATGGGGGGTTAATTGGCAACCTTTCCCTTTGATCATGATCCATGCATCAGTGAACGTAAAAGCCAGATGTTTGGTTTGCTAGTTTAGGAAGAAGCAAGGGGTATGTGTAGTCATTAAAAAATAAATGAGTCATGATTTTTTAAATGCTACCTATAATGCAAGAACTTTTAAAACTTTCTTTATAAAAGTCTACTCGAAGGCCTTTGAAATCAAGCAGGCTACAGATGAGGTGAATTTAATAGATGATTTGGGTTGTATGACTTTTCTACATCAAAGTTCTCTTCACATAATAAAACATTGACTACCTTCTTTCTCTTTTGTTCATGTTTTTTTTTATTTTAAAACTTAACTATTCTTGTCAGTAGGAGACTTTTTAAAGCACACATGGTAGCACATACCAAATTATATTCTGAGGACAGATATGCAGGAAGAAAATCTGCACTGAGGGCCACTAGCAGCATTTCTGTGCTGCACTCCATGCACTGCAATGTGCTTTCCTTTAAATGACTCTCACACTGCTCAGTCCTGTTTTCCACCTTTTTAGAGTTGTCAGACAGTTCAGTCAATAACACAGTGATTTGCATTCCTCTATAGAAAAAAATAGACGTTTATGATTGTAGGACAGAACCTAAGACACTGCTGCATATAATATCAGATCTAGTCCAAAGAAGCAAGATGCAAAAAGGTAGTATTGAAGAAGTATATTACATATCCCAGTTAGCTTTTTCAAGCATCTCCAGTCTGAAAAAACTAAACACACTTGTCAGGCCAAATGTAAGTAGATGTACAAAATTTTGTTCTCCACTTTTAGAAATATCTGAGTCCTCTGTCATGCAAGTCCCACAAGCCATGTGAGTCTGTGGCAGATGGGACTTTAAAAGGACCAGCAGTTCCCTAAGCCCTGCAGCTAGAGGCAGCAAAGTGGCAATCAATGGCAGTTCCAGTACTGACCATGGCCACTCCACATTTGACTCCTGAAGGACCTAACAGTTGGTGAGATTAAGACAGGCCAGACTTGTAGGTTTCTTCACTTCGTTTTGGTGGGATATTTTGTTGGGGTTTTAGTTGTGGGGGTTTTTTTAAGTGAGAGAAGAAGCTTGTTTTCTCTAAACATTTTAGCTGCAGGTATTTCTCTGATCCATCCAATGAAACACAGTTACTATCAAGAAAGGCTCAGTAGCCATAATTCCAGAAAATATGTAGGCTAATTCTGTCTGGTATGGTATGAAATATGGGAGTCGAGGTGCTGCCTCGGATGACAAGTTCTACTTGTGGCATTGCTGCCAACCTCCACCTCTGTATTTTTACCTGCTCCAGAGATCACCCTAAAAATAATTTGATCATTACCTTAAAAATTCAGGACTTGTGACAGATAGTCTATTGCAAATAGACCTATGAAGCACATCTCTAAAATAGAAAAATAAGTCTTTTGTTGGAATACTTACAAAACAGCTCATATTAGATAGAAGAGAAATGCTCATTCTCCATAAATACATCTCCTAGGGTTTTTTAGAGGTCTAAACATGTGAAACTCAGGGTGGATGCCACAGCCTTTTTGTGGTTTGCAGCATCAAAAAGCTGGTTCTAAGACCTGCTCAGACAGCTAGACAAGCCTGGATAACAATCTGAGCTTCTGATGCTCTAAACTGAAGCACCCAAACCCTTTGACATTTTCTTGTCATTAATTATTTCAGCATCAATGCTAATTGCCTACACAACACATGGAATTGACAGTACATTGAGGACTCAACCTGCCTGCTTTGTAGCTGGCTAAGTAGGGATGCAACTGCTTTGCTGTTCTCATTACTATTCTTATTCTTATCAGTTCAAACAAGAAATGAAAGCAGCAATACTTCTCTCCTCCTACCCTCCCCTCAACCCAAAAAAAAAAAAAAACCAAAACAGTCTGTTGTGGATGCAAGTCAGTTCAGATAGTTATCAACAAGAGAGAAAAATGGATTCAACTGGCATCACAACAGAAATCCACAGGCACTAATTTTTCCCTTCAAATGATTAGCTTCAAAAGATAAATTCAGGGACCTAAGGCAGGCTTAGAAGATGTGGTACAATACCTATATCCAGGCTCTCACCACAGAGACCAGTTTGCAAAAATTAGTACAAACAGGAGACAAAATAATAATATTCAACAGATGTAAAGCAAAACCATACTGAAACAAAGAAGAAAGCACAATAGGATTCTTCTTTCACTGCATAGAAAGTGCATCATTAACGCCATGAATCACACCAAAGTTAGTTCAGGCTCAAACAGCTCCAATGGCTCAGCAGCCAGCACAGTAACCCAGTGTGCCATATACCTATAATTACAGGCTCCACAGCTCCCACACGTTCCAGATGTGCATGTTTTATGTGCTCTTCTCAGAGAGATGATAGCATTTTAACCCACAACATGCATATCTCCTGAATCACATCTCTTGTGTCCTTCCCATGCTAACATGCTGGAGAATGTGAATTTACAGTAGCTAGCAGTTTGAAACTCCTCTTTAGCAGCTCAGAGCGAAGGGAGGCTCTGCTCATGTTCAGACCTGCCCAATCACCCCCACACACAGCTTGTACCCAAACTCCTTTGCTTTTGCCAGTAATCTCAAATCATCATTCCCTAAACCACTTCATGTCTGGGGCAGCAGAGACTGGCCAGGTAAATGTGTTAATCTTGGTCTGCTTTACTAAACCAGACTGGGTGCAAATACACAGTGGTTGTATTTGCCTGACAGCAAGAGGTGAAGAGAGGGGAGGAAGCCCAGGATAGAGGTGTGAAAGGCTTCATCCATAAAGCTGCAGCTGGAGTAGGATGCATGAGCACAGCCTGGATCCTATCTTGCAAGCCCTGTGCTCAGCACTTCCTAACTCAATATGGCCGATGAATAAAGCAAGCAATACTGAAGCTATTTCCTCCTGCAGGAATTGCAGGAGGCTGGAAGTCTGACTCTTCAAATAACCAAGTCAATCTTTTGAAAAGGGAAGAAAGGTTTCAAACTCTCTGGGATTTAGGAGTCTAAAATCCCACTAATTTTTCTGTGCCTGTCAGGCAGGGGAATGCAAGCCTCAGAGGAGATTTTCCACATTTCTCTTAGACTCCAAGGAGGATGGCAGACATACTCTACAGTTTAATCAGCTTTCTGCTGCTAAGAGAAGGGCATAGAGGGGCTGTTGCAAGACACTCAGAGGTCATCCGAAAAGCTAGCTACAACAGCCAGACAAGCCACCAAACTATATTTCTAGAATCTGCTTAAATATAGTCTAATAAGCTATAGCAGCTAGCAAAAGAACCTCTCAAAGGCCCCGTTTTCCTGCAGAAAGGCAATATTTCATTTAATCAACTAGTGAGCCAGCAACATTGCTCCCTACTCCAGAGCACTTGAAGACTGTTTGTACCCACAGCACATACCAGATCTACACACCTACCTCTGTGCCAGCCATCTCCCAGCTTGAGTTTGGGTTTCTTTTTTGAGGCTTCAAGGCTTCATTGCAGTATCTCCCTGTTTCTCCCTTCACATCTTTTTTAATACTCATGGCTATGCTAGCCTTCTTCCAATACAACATTTTTGTAAGCCAGATGGGGACTGTTGCAGGTTGGCAAAGCAAATGCCAAATGGCTGCTACTCATACCATCCCAGAGGCAGGGGGGAGGATCCAAGGGACCACAAGGATCACACTAGGAGTGGTCTCAATATGTTGACAGAATCTCATGACAATACAGGTTAAATCCCTGTAACATTGAGATGGCTGTTGTAAGCTCCTGGTTTATGCTGCTTTTCCCCTATACCTTTCCTCCTTCTGCCAAACCAAGTTTCCAGGTCTTCATGGCAGCTTCTATTTAGAGGCTTAAATGGCTTTGAAGTTTTTTTTTTCCATCTACCCTCAGTTTTTTTGGGATTCATCTCATCTGCTGTAGTTTAATAGCAAGCCAGCAAACTTTGCAGCCCTTAAGCTGGTGCTACTTTGATGTCTCACCTATAGTGCTGGTGATTGTTCAGCAAGTAGCCAGTAACTAACTACACTCACTTTCTCCAGCCTAGGACAAATCATAGCTTCAACTTGCTACACATTATTAGCAGATGTTTTAGGCATGCCTTTTGTAGCATTGGTTTTGGGTGTTTAGCACCACAGTGCCACTTAGTTCTTATGCCAACTGACTTTTGTCTTCTTGGCTGCAAACAAAGAAGGTGATAATTTGAAATGTTGGCACTTGATTCATCACCTGTAATGGTGTTTGTATCACTTGAAGCCTGTGCCACAGCATGGCTTCAGTTTCTGCACTCATGGCAAATAAAACACATGTACACTGGGAGGCATACCTGTGTGTGTTTTAGCAGAAAATCTCAGCCCTTTATTACCTTCCTCATGCTTTCTCAACAGTCCCCCCAATACACTCACTACTGCTGTTTTAAAAAAAAAGCTTCAAAGTATTTTGAGGCTACCCCCTACTTTTGCAATTCAACCCATTTTCTACAGTTTGGTGTAGAACTACAGTGTAGTTTCCTAAGTGCACTCTGACTAGTAGATTGTTGGCCCTTTACTTTTTATTGCAGCAGCTTCAAAGCTAACATGCCAAAGCAGATGAGAGGACCTGGCTCAAGCAACACAACAGTCTGGGAGAATCTTGAGTGCAGAGGTGAAAACTTTCTTGTCTAAGTGCCATCTCCCCTTCTTTCCATCATACAAACATCCAGTGAGGAGTCACTGTAACTCTCCAACTTTCTTGTCCCCTATCCCCAAAACATACAAGCCAGCCATGGACAGACCAGCAGTCTAGCTTACTGCACAAGAAACAAGTTAATTAGAGCTATACTACTAGACTCAATCCATAGAAGCTTCAGCTCTAGAAATGGAGCTGCAGCCATAGGTAAGACAGGCAATTTGCACATCTGGATGTGGAGAGAGTCCCTGGCTTGAGGAGCAGGGCACAGAAAACCACGGCTACTTCTGGCAAGCAGGCTGAAGGGACTCTGGAAACTTTCCTCCAGGCAGAGTGGACAGAAAAAGGAAGGGCTGGGAAGTGTCTGAGGTCCCAGATAAGGCAAGAGGAAAGTCAAGTATAAAATATACAGTTCTTGAGTCTTAAACAGAGATCCAGTCCACCCACTCATTCTGTTTAGGAACAGGAAACCCATATCAGCATTTGCTCTGAGAAATACCTGTGCGTCAGATCTGTGGCTCCACAAGATGGAAAACCTTTATTACTCAGTCAAAAATGGCATTACGCCCAGAGTCATTAACTGCCTACATGCTAGTCCATGCTCTCAAGACAACTTTCCCCAAAAAATCCCACAAACCCACATAGAGATATCTCTGACCTATGCAACTATTTCCTGGATCAGGTCCTGTCTGTCTTCATAAAACCAGCATAAACATGGCCTCTTGTTCTCCAGCTGATTTAAGGGAAATGTAATCCCATATATGGCAAGGGGGTCCTACAGTGCACAGATTTGATATGAGTGAGGTCACCACCACATTTGCCTCTGTGGCCACAGTGGTGCCAGCATTGCCTGCTGGATACAACGGACAGAGATGGCTCCCTCAGTGGCCCCTCACATGGATGAGCATCACAGAGAGCTCAGCAAGAGGCAAGAACCCCCAACAGAAGCCACACCC
>VZZY01025078.1:0-36079 GCA_013400335.1 Eurystomus gularis | reverse complement strand
TGGAGACATTCAAAAGCCACCTGAACACATTTCTGTGTGATCTATTGTAGGTGATCCTGCTCTGGCAGGGGGGCTGGACTAGATGTTCTTTGAGGTCCCTTCCAACCCCTAACATTCTGTGATTCTGTGATTCTGTGAATTCAACAGCTGAAATGTTGTAGGTTTATTCCAGACTTTCATTTGATTAAAATGGTGGCCATTGCTTTTTTTTTTTCCCCAAATGAATGCATGACAGCTGTCTCTGTGTCATACTTTTTGTTGGAAATATTGGGAACATTCTTCTACAAATTTCTAAGAGTTCCTACAAAATGGTACATATTTTTTGGAAACACTTTTTCTCCTATCCTGGAGGTTCAGATGCTTATGTGTCAGATGCTGTGCCTTCTGAGGAATGTGACTTGATTTAAACAGGAAATTTTTTCCCTTACAGAGAAAGGGAAGGTCTGTGCTCTACAGATTCCCTTAAAAAGTGGAACACATTAAGTGCTAGAAAACTTAAAAATATAGCAACGTACTGCACACTAGGTGCTTCATGAAGACAGGTGTCTTGGCCATTGCAAATATGAGAAAAAGAAAAATAAATGAGAAATAAAAGGGTAGATTTTATATTATGTGTTTGAGGGTCTTCCCATGTACTAATATCTTTCTTTTAAAGAAGTCTCACACTACTTAATGAGTTGAGGCATAGTGTGTATGTGCCTCAAAAATGTATGATCTAACCACGTTAGCTCCATATATTCCCTTTGGAAATAAAAACAGGCAACTTTTCTAAGATATTGCAGAATTTAATAATTGATTAGTTTAAGATTTAATGGTATGTTTCATCTGTGCATTAATCATTTCTCCCCCTTCTGAGGTTAATGCTTTTGAAAGTCATTGCTTGATGAGATCATGTAAATTCAGCAGTCTGGCACCTAAAAGAAAGGTTCAGAGGTCTTGGATAAGTTTTTGCAAAATACTGTATTGCACGTTACCAAGAAATATTAGATGCAGTATTTTAGCAGGGGACAAAATCAATCATGAATCACAAAGGAACTGCATTGATTTCATTCAGTCTAGTTTGCAATTTTTTCTGACCTGCTTTTATCAGATGTGGACTACCCTTTATCTAGGAAGTATTTACTTTATCTGAGAAATATTCATGTTGCTTTGCATATGACTTGGAGAAAAAAGCGTTTAAAGTAGTGCCTGTAAATATTTGAAAGAGATCTTCATTCACATTTCTCTCAAATTCATGTTAACTACAGGCTGTGAACACAGGAGGGAGACAAAGACTTGGTTAATATGACAGAGTCAGCTGCAGAGAACTGTTTGAGAACTAAGCTTCAGAAAAGAAATGCGTAGAATGAATAAACCTGGTGATTTATGAGAATTACGTATGATTAAAAATCTTATTTTTATCACATGCCATATTGCTTTCTAAATTGCCACCTAACATTACTCAGTGAGAAACAGTTCCCCCTTTTTATTTTCCCTTTACAATTTGCTGCTAGTGCAATAAATTCTTCATCTGTTTCTGGAAGAGTTTCATGGGCAGACTTCCTTTGCTGCCAGTGTCCATAGCTGACATTGAGGTATTTTTGCCAGTGGAAAAATTACATTCAATCACATGAAATTTATGTTGTCTTTTGCTGCAGATTTCACCACTGGTGTTTGGAATAAGATGCACTTATTTTTAATTCTTGTTTTTAAAATATAACACCATTTGGCATGTGTTTGTAGTGTTTTGCAGTGCCTTCTCTTGTTTGAGAACTCTTAGCAAATAGACATGTTAGAGATTGATTTTTAAAACCATTTTCTTCCAAAATTTCCTGGCATTAAAAAATTACCAAACCATGACTGCACCGTCTTTTGAGTCTTTTGTAGTTTGCAGTGAAGGCACAGCTTAGAAGGTCTGCTGGCTGGTTGGTAGCTGTGAGACTGAAAAATCCTCTCCAAAATTCATCGTCCTTCTGCATTTGTGGTCTGTCTTCTGAGATCCTCCTCTCAGATTCAGAATCACCCAGCCTTCTTCATGTTGTTATAAATTGTAACTAGGCAAACAACATTTCCAAACTGCATCAGAGAGCTGTCTTACTTCCACATATAATTCACAGTAACATGAAGTATACAGGGATAAAATAAAGGAATACTAAATTGGACATTTAAAACCTCATGAAACATGGCTAACTCCCATGCTATGCAAAGTACGTGTTTAGACTACACAGATGTAGCATCTGTGTGACCTTTAGATTGCCAGAACAACCCGGAAGTAATTGCTTTTATTGTACAGAAACTCATTCTATTCTAGCAGCATCAGGAATTGTTCCTTAAATAGCAACAATTTTGACTGTAAAGTGACAGGCACAAACCAGGTGGGACTGTTGAGCTATTTAGTAACTAGTTTTGCTGGAACTGTGCATAGCCAAGGCTTTGAAATAGGTAGCAAAAGGAGCTCTTAGGCAGTCTGTGAAGAGTCACCTGGGCTCTGTGGCAGAGGCAGTGCTCTCCTCTCTACTGTCCCTTTTCTAAAATGATGTAACTGCCATGCTGGCTCTGCAATGGATCTTTGCTGGTAGTAGTGACTGGCACAGCCCAAGCTGCTAGGGTTTTAGTCAGTTGGGTAATGCTGAGCAGCTCAAAAAACCTAGCCATTGACAAGCAGGTGAAGCTACAAGAAGACCACTGCAGCAGCGAGAAATTTCAAGAAGATGTAATTGCCGACACAGCTAGTGGCTGTTGGTAGACTCTTCACTGCCCCTCTCCTAGAAGAGATGATGTGGCCTTCCTTCCTAGCTCTGTATTTTTGTGGCCATTAATCCCATAGCCCTGAAGCAGAAAAGAAGGCTTCACTGAAAAAGGCTGAATTTCTTCCAGGAACATGAAGTTCTCAGAGAATGGAAGAGAAGAGCACTGAGGTTCATTATTAGGTTCTGTGTTCTGGGTGCACAATGTGTGTTAGAGGTCTGCAGAGTGGAAGGTGAGGCTTCTTTCTAGTGGAAGAGTAGAATTCTGGCTGTAAACTCATTTTAATTTGTTCCTAAACCTAGTTAAGTACATGCATTTTTACTTTATTTTTTGAACAGGGAGAGGCTGGAAATGGAGTGAAGCAGCTTATTCACTGGCAATAACTTTGAAACATAGCTTAAAACTTGTAATCAAAATGATATTTGCGTGCTCAGGCTGAGGCAGTCTTCTTCAGACATGAGGCTACTAGCCTGATTTATTATAACTTTTTCTGCAGGAACTGTGCATATGGCATAGTTCATCATCTTTGGAAGTTGGCAAGGATGGCCTCAGACTGTTTGTTGTTTAAACACTTGTCAAGGCAGTCATGGGCATTCCAGCTGCCTAATTCTCTTAAGAATTTCATCCTATTTCCACACCCAAGGAATGCATAGTATTCAAAGGCCGAGATGGCAGAAGACTATTAAATGAAGACTAGTGTTGTTGGAGGAGACGGTGGGACTAGAGGGCTCAGAAGACAGATAAAAGGATGCAGAACTCTTTACCCTGGGCTATTAGTCCAGCATCTGTCACTCCTCTCCTGGTTAGCATCTGCTGCCTTCTCATGATATTTCCTGGGCAGGAGGGTTGTTTCACAGGGGCCAGGATCAGAATCAATCCCAAAAGACAACTGTGCTACTCCCAGGGGATCTGGCCTGACACACAAGGAAATTTCTCTCACTAGATGTGATGGCTCTGAGCTGTAGTGGAGACACGGCACCAGACAAATATTAAGAAAACTCACTTTGGATAGTGCTTGCACTTCAGTTTACAGTGCTCACTCCTTTTACTGATGCTTAAGCCTCTCTTTCCTGTCCCTATTGGTATCCCCTGGTGCCTCATGGAGGCATGGTCACTCCATGCTGCTGGGGTACCCTGGGTCCCTGCAGTTTGTCTGGGTGATGGATGATTCAAGTGTGTGCTGGAGGTATCCACCTAGACTGGATTATTGCCTCATAAAAATGGGAATGAGAGGAAAAGTCTGTGAATGGATTTTGCACTGAGGATGAGCGTTAATGATTGTCAAGATCACTGTCACTATTCAGAGTGAATTAAGGTTTCGTCTTAGGGCAGCACAACTAATCATGTAGAGTGAAGAGGGGATCAAGAATACTGCTTTCTGCATCACAGCAGACATACTTCGTAATAATAAGCAGAGACACATCAAGGCTGTCACATCAGTATCAATGATTCTGTCATGCAAACCCTGTCAGCAATATTGCATTATTTAAAAAATATGATACTCCACACAGAGACTGCAACACTAAATACGCTCAAGAAAATAATAAAAACAAATGCACAAAGAGATAAAGAAGAAGAGCAGATCATGTGTGTTAGCATTGATTCAGTAGTTTTTAGGTCTCAGCTCCCTGGGAAATGAACTAAAATTTACTAGTGTAAAACTTCAGACAAATAAAAACTTCATAGACTTAACAAGAAAAGACATGTGAGGACCACATCTTTCAGGAAGAAATGAAAATGGGCACTGTTCTGGGAAAACACCAAGAAGAGCTGAGGCTCATTTATGATCTCTAGCTGGCAAACCTCTGTGCCCATAGGTCTACATATTCATATGGGCCTGATCTCACTCCCAGTTATGACGAAGGCTGAACTTCTGTGGACTGTAAGGGAGCTGCTCACAGCCCTCGATTCTGGAATATTTGGTGGGCAAAACAGCACAAATGGTAACAGAAAGGTCATGACTCTCAGAGGGCCAGGAATATCAGAGAAAGATAAATTCCTCTCCCTGTGCTGAGGAGGGGTGCTGAGGGAGAAATGGTATTAATTCATGTTATTTTATTACTACATTGCTCATGTTTTCTTTATCTCACCTTCTGAATATACTTTCCTGTTGTCCTGGTCTGAGTTAGAACCAAACCAATTCTGTTCAGTGATTTTACTTTTNGACGAAGTCATCCCATATATGCCATATTCAGTATAAAGCTGAGGGATCACTAGAGTCTTGACCCTTCCCGTCGGCCCTTCACTGGCCTTCGCTTCTCTTGCCTTCTTGGACCTTTCCCTTCTGCCTTCCCTTCACGGACCTTCTTGTGCCTTTGATCCTGACTTGTGTGTTCCTGAGCCCAGCTCCTGAACCCAGTTCCTGTCAACTATTAAGCCCAGTCTGGGACTTCTCCATTGCCTGCTCCACAGCCTCAGTGGTGACAGTTATGTAATTGCCATCAGGGGGAGGTTGGGTTCAATACTGTTTTTGTATATATTTGTATATATCCCGTTTTATTATTCTTATCTTCATTAAAGCTGTTTTAGTTTTCTTTTCTAATCCAGAAGCCTCTCTCTGCTTCCCTTCCTCTCCCATTTGGGAGGGGAGGGGGCCATAAGACTCTCTCCTTTATCCTCTTTTTCTTCCTCTATTTAGAGGGGGGGAAGTGGGGTTAACAGAGCATCTGTAGGTCTGGTGGATTGAACCTAAACCTTGACACCTGTTCAGTGACAATAGAAGAGGGAAGGCAAAACTCAATGAAGACAGAAAGCTACACATCTATTTTTTAAAAAGGAGCTTGTGCACACAGAATTTTGCAAGCACTGAATGTTAACAGATATTCCTCAGAAGCAGTTATTTTCCTCTGCACATGGCAGAGTTGCACTCTGAGCCCATTTTAAGACTAGCATCTCTAACATGACAGAGTGGGAATTTATTTAAAACTTGAAGTTATTTATTACTGATGTGTTTGTTAGAATTATCCATATAACACAGCCGCCTATATACTTTTGTGTATGTGGGCAACTTCTATTACACTTCCACTGATACAAATTTTACAATATTTATAAATAAAATATTTTGACATATTAATTAGGTTTCTCTGTGAATTACAATTATTATTTCATTAACTAGCCCTTTCTTTTATTTCAACCTTTTATACCATCCATTACCTTTAGACTAAATATGGCTAAAATAAAGAGATAGAATGCAAGGGAAAGATGGACTCAGTATAACTGGTCTTAATGAAATAGAAAGGGAAAAAGGAGCTCTGCAACTACGATTGACAAGTTGGTTTAATATCCAGTGAAAGAAGAATGCAGTTCTAGAGTGGCTAGATTAATTAAGTAATATGGCAAAACAAACCATGGGTTTATAATTTTCAGTATGCCTCAGGATTTAGGGAGGCCTGAGGGCTTAGAGTTCAACTTCTCCCCCCACAAAAAGTGCTGATATCTATGGTTATCTTGGATGTCAACATATAAAATGTATCTTACATACATAAGTATATACATGACATACCCAAAATAGAAATAAGATATATTTTATCTCATACATATTATGTATCTTATAATATGAATATCTTATGTCTCTCTCTGTATACATAGAATACATAGATTTGTAGATATATAGATTGCTGTGATTACAGAATGCAAGCTAAAAAAAGGGGGAAAAATCCCAACCTCTAATGTAATCAGAAATAAAACAATCTGAGGAGGGAAAGCAGTAAGCAGTCTGGAGGAAGTGAATGAAATAAATGATGTGACCCAGTTTGCTTTTACTGGAAATCTGCTGTTGTCTAAGGCATTACAAAATCAATCAGATAGGTGAAAATAGAAAGTGAATGACCACTGGATGATTTAATAAATTTGTAAAAGTTTCATAGAAAACCTGGAGACCCTGAAAATTATTCTGAATAAGTTCACAGGCCAACTGCAAAAAGATACACAGATCACATCCTAGAAAATGACACCTAAGTTATTCTTACATACATGAGTAGACAACAGAGTGTTTTAAAAATCCCCTGCAGCCCTGGATGTGCAAGGGGAAGAGTTCTGCTGCATGAGGAATTCTACGAAAGACACAAAGGAGTGATATTCTGTAGAAGATGTGAAGGATTCACTTGTTGGATCTGTGGAAATTAGGTATGGTGAAGAGTTGTTAATTACAGGGCCAAATTTCTTCCCTGATGAAGTGTGAAGGTTAGACAGCTAGAAAAAAATGGTTGGTCTTGCTCAGTTGGGTTTGATCTGAATGACTGATGAAGGATTACCAATATGTGGGCAATGAGTGGATTGGCATTAATTTCTGTTGACTGATGACCAGGAAAAGCAGAAGGGTCAGAAACAGCATGACGCGGGTTTGAGAAGGATGTGGCTGTTGACGTGATGGGAATTCTGCCTGTGAGCATCCAGGAAGCACTCACACTGCAGAATTCTCGAGGCAAACCTTTAGGCACTGTTTGCCTGTGTACAGACCTGGGCGCAAATGGCAATTTTGTTCTTCCTGTCTGAACTTGAGACCATCTGATATTGTCTTGTGTTGGACAAGGAACTGTTCTTCTGTTTGGACTTTGGATGCATTTGGGAGCAGGTGGGTCACGAGTACTCAAGTGAGGGCTAAGTCCCAAACAAGAGTGAACACAGGAAAAAGGCCAGTCCCTACTGCTTTGGAAATACAATCCTTGACAGAAGGTGTAAAGGTAAGGACAGAGCGGACCTGTGGCAAGGTAAATTCAGGTAAACTGATATGTGACAGTGAGAAAACCTTTCACCAAAATGTAGGCAAAAGTGTTCAGGGTACAGGATTTCAACCACTGGCTTTTTTTAAGACCAAGCTAAAAACAGACCTGAAAAGAAAATACAGTATCTGGGCAGCAAGAAATAAAGTCTGATAGCAGCCACAGATAGATGATGTGAGCAAAACTGGCAAAAACATGTATTTCCATTCAGAACAATAAAAACAAATACACCAGTGATTACTAATAGAGATAGAACCTGTATGAAATGTTGACATTTATCAAATATTCTGCAACAGCAAATGAGCTTACCTTGACAAGCATCATGTTCCAGGCCTGAAAGCACATGAAATGAGTAAAAACACAGAGACAGTTCTTATATTTTTGAGAAAAAAAGTTGCACTGAACAGTGAAGGAGGTAATCAGTCAAAGCAATCAAAGAAAGTATCACAGACAGCAGTATCAGGTCGTGCTTAGGAGCCGGTGAGTAAAAACCGGCTATAATCAGAAATAAGGTTATAACAGAAAACTACAATAGTAATTCTGCTTATATATATGACATAAATAACAAAGCAAACCTTAATTGTTCCAGCTTTGTGACTGTTTTTTTTACCATACAGTAGTGAAAGAAATTGTTTACTGCCTTAGTAAGCTAAAAGAATGTAATTTTGTTCTAAATTACTACCCTGAGTCCAGTCCTGAAGTCATGAAAATTAGTGGCAAAGCTGTGAGAGAAGGTTATTTAGAGATAAGTTTGAATTTCTGAAAGGAAGCACTAAATCTCAGAGAACAATTCCAACCTGGGCTCTGGCAATAAATAAGCAAAAAAATATATCTGAAAGAGAGGCAAATATAAACAACATTCCAGTCATTACACTGTAATCAGGAAACACAAATAGTATATCTGTACTGCATAATAGGAATTATGTTCTCCATAATGAAGTTATGTTCAACAAGTAATCTACATATTCAGTCCTAGCTTGATATACATCACTACTCAGCATATATGAAAAAGCACTTGGAAATTCAAGGCGAGCAATATACTGCAAATTCTGTTTTCAAATTTGGAAACTCTATATAAAATTATATGCACTTGCCCATTTTAAGCATTTTATGCTTTTGATTCATCTCAAATATGCCTACATATGCAGTGTAAAATACATACGAAGATGGCAGTACAGCCATCTTTTGGTTATAAAAGCCTAAAAATGCCAAATGTTCACAGATGTTGGCAAAATACATTATTATACTGGTGCTTATAAATAGAAAATTTAAAATAATCTTTGAGGGCAAGCTTTCTTGAACAAGAGTAGGATAGCTGCTCTACAAATCAAGTCAACAATTTCAGTGTTACTTTCTTCATTGTGTAGTCTCACTTAAGGAAGTCTTGCTGAACACATACTCTTCCCTAAGAGAGACTGTAAAGATAACACTATCACACTCTTTTCTAAAGCAGTCTGAGAGCACTGCATGGTTACAACTCTGTCAGGGACAAACGAACACCAAGGCTACTGCAACCTTAACCGCTTTTTAAAATTTTGTTTTGTTTCAAATGGATAATTATCGTTATTAACAGCAACAAAAATAATAATGAAAATAGATCTGTATGCTGTAATCTCTAGCTTCTGTATGATGCCAGTGTGTATGAATTGTTATTTGCCTCATGAAATATTTTATCTCTTGATCTGCTTAATACTTTGGTAATAAAATCTAATATAACTATATCTTTGTGCCATGTATCATCTACATGGAGTTCACCCAGGAAATTCTTCCCACATATATTGGTCAAAATATTAAGTATCCTGTAACCAGTTACCAGAAAAGCAGAATACCTTATTATAAGCTTGTGGTTTAAATATTACATCAGACTGTAAGCAGTACCATAGGCCAAGATTACTTTAGACAAATTTCTGAATGGTTGCAATTGCTCTGTACCTATGCCTTATATACGCATTTTTATTGAGGTATTTAATTACAGCGCCAAGTGTATCTTCTAGTTCAGAACAAGTGCTCAAATTGGTCAGATTCCTCTATTTAGCTTTTTCTGAAAAACACAACTGAAAAATTGATGAAGGGTTATAAAACCCTAGTATGCATTGGCATGAAGGAACTTGACAAATAAATGCATTTACTGTTAATGGATGGCTGATTCAAAGTCAGCACAATTTCAGAATTGGCACTAGAAAGCAGTCAAATGTCACAAAGTATACAATATGGAACAAAGAGTGGGTTTGATTTTCTGCATCTGCCCCATCCTCCCCAGTTCAGTTTTCAGGAATTTATGCAATTTATACATATAGGATATATTGCTGATTTGCTACAATACTTCTAGGCTTACAGAAAAGCTAAGATGCTAGTCAGATGTCACTTGTTTTTACAGAAAAACATTGCAGTGGAGATTTCTCAACCAAAATTGGAAGCTATCTGATACCTCAAAAATGAAGAAAGCAGTATTTAGCTTGCATATGATCTTTGGTGTGGGGAAGTTTTCAAGAAGCTTCACATTCCAGAGCTCTAGGAGTACCTTAGAAATGAGAAATTATAGCTGTGTCAATATGATCATTGGGAACAAACACATCATCAAATCCATGCAGTTGAAGTCATGATGGAAACATCCCGTTTGTCAAAAACTAAAATGAAATTAAGAAGATTTGGAGATGTTATGTTATGCTTGGCTTCCATTTTCCTACCTCAAAGATTGTTGGACCAAAGAAAAAGTTGTCCTCTAGGTGAAAGGTGAGGTTAAGGATGAAGCATATCCATTGGGCCAAATTCCTGTTACATCTGTGATAATATGAACAGACAAAGGCAAAATGAACTGGAAGTCGTTGGAAACCTACATCATTACTTTCATCGTGCTTTGCAATCTACCGTCCTAAGGTCTTAGATCTCCAGCTACCTGTCAGAGGCACAGTCACAAAAATAATAGAAGCAAATTGTATTTCCTGTAATTCCTGCTTCCTCTAAATTGGAAAACTGGCAGCTGTGAGCATCAAGGGTATTTGTGCTAGTACTTCCTTTTTTTCAATGCAGATGGCTGAGAAAGATGTAGTATACTGGGGCTCTGGGATTTGTTCTCCCGCACTAGAGATCAGGTTCTAGTTTTGCTCACCTATAGATGACAGCTAAGCTCATCAGGTCTTATGCTTTCAATGGTGAAAGAAGTGGTAAATATTTTGTGTGTGTGTGTGTAGAGGTCAGTTTTAAAGGTTCAACCAATACGTTTAGATAACAATTTGGATTGTGAAACCTTTGGAAGGAGTCCTGATCATGGTAGCTGAGCAAAAAGAATCTGTACTACTGACAGCATGTGGCACATACTTGGCTTATTTGAGTAGCAGTGTACAAACTGATGTATACTCACTAATCTGCTCCACTACTTCAGAAACATTTTCATCTTAACATAAGGCCCACGAAGAACGTCACTGCTTTCTAAAAATCAAATCTGGTAACAGATGAGATTGATTTTCTTTGCTTTTATTAAACAAGTTAATGCATTGCCTGATTTAAAAGCCCAGCATCTCCACAGGAAAATACCTGTATAAAAGATTTTGTCTAAAGGATTTAATGATGTCGTTTTGGTAGGTATTCTTTCAGGGAGAAAGGGAATGTTACCATGGGTGAAAGAAGAACTTTATGATCGGGAAACTCTATCAGATACTTTGTTTATTAATGAAGGCTTTCAGAAATTTCAGCAGAGGGCATAAGATCAGTCCGTATAGGAAAAAGTTTCCTCTCTAATACAGTTCCTCAAGTTTGCATAGTTACCCCATCTTAGTATTTTTTCTCCATCTACCATCACCACTCAGTTTTTGAACAAGGATTTTTAAAGGCACTCTTGAAGTAGGCTACATTAAATTTTTCAAACTCTTTTCTAAACCTCTTTTGAAAACTCATAGGACGCCCCACAATTTCTGGCCACAACTCCCACCCCACTCCTCCATTAGAGGGGAGAAATGTGCTAAAAATGACAGGAGAGAAAAGTCTGCATGTAAACAATTGTCTTCATTAATTAGCAAGTAACAGGAAAGAAATTAGCAGACGTGCAAATGACAAATGGACTCATGCGTCAGCAATACTCTTCTTTGCTGTGATTGAGTGTGCAAGTTCATTTTTAAAGCAGTAAGTCAAATGGTGTAAAGGGAGATCTGTTTGTTTGCTTCCTCCTCCCCCTAAAGACAGAGCATTAGTTAAAAAGAAATAAATGAAGGACAATTCCCACTCGAACCTTAGCAGGGAACAAGAAAAACATCAATTGTAAACAGCGGGTGGGTCTTCTGACAGGCTTTGTTTGCAAATGATAACAATTACAGGTAATTTTTCATTTCAATTGGAAAAACAGGTATATAAAAAAAAGGAAAGCAAGAGAAACAGAGAGCAAGTGAGATTTCCCAAGTGTCTTATTCCCTCCCAGGTCTACAACCTAACAGGAGTGTAGAGAGCTCAGTAGTTTCTTCTCATTCCATTAAGTGAGATCTAATTGTGCCTCTTCTGTCTGTTGGCAGATGCAGTTTCTACATAACAACAGCCCAGAGACAGAGCTGCCTGATTAATGCCTCCAGCTGTCATATGCCCCATTATCTGTGCATTTGCATAACTTAATGGTTTAGGACAGGGGAGAGAGGATGCTTAATTTAATGTTTAGCAGGCCCTTGATAGCTGAATAATTTAAGAACTGTCAAGGGAGGTCAGTCCTACAGCGATTCAGCAAGACAGCTATGATTTCTGAATATCATTAAAATCCTTACTTAGGATAATTTGAAAAAAAAAAAAGGAAGGGAGGGGGCGAGGAAGAACAACAATGCCTGAAAGGAGGCTCTGCTTTTCTGTTAACTATTCCTTCCCTGAGGACTAGGAGAAAGACCTGGGGAAAAAACATCAATTCAAAATATGGCTAAGAGAGAAAGGGTTAATAGTATGCTTTCTCTGTCCCATCCCCCCAGTCTTCTTCTCATAACTAAAGGGTGGAAATACAGAATGTACTTAAATTCAACCAACAGCCCTACATGCTTTGAACAGGAAACACTCTCGGTTTCATTAGATGCTAATGAATATTATTAAGCTAATCTGCCATTTGTTTTCTAATTATGTGTCAGAAAGCACCACAGTGGCAGCTGAGGCAACTGCCAGGGTACATTTATTTATCTTCCAATCCTGTGTTTACTGACGGACTATAGCACAGAGCGATTAGGATCAAATAAAAAGTGCAAAAAAAAAAGATCCTTTTTTCAGATTGATTACTACTATTCTTTTCCAAGTTTACCAAGTTTTGCATGACATCTGACTGTATTTTAAGAACCAATAAGATGAAGCTGTTAAGGCTTTCCTGTGTGGCATTCTCTCAAAATACAAAAATGGATGAAATAATTATTTAGTGGCTGAACTTACCCACTGTAATGGGCCTGGCTGAGATGACCTTAATTTTCACCATAGCAGCCCTCATAGTGCTGTGCTTTGTATTGGCAGCTATAAAGGTGTTGACAACATAACAGTGTTTTAGGTACTGCTGAGCAGCACAAGTGTCGTATCAAGGCTGTCTTTCCAACATTCTCCCCTCACCAGCAGGCTGGAGGTAGGCAAAGTCTTGGGAGGGGATGTAGCTAGGACACCTGACCCAAACTGATCAAAGGCATATTCCATACCATCTGATGTCTGCTCTGCAATAGAAGCTAAGAAAAAGGAGGAGTAGGGGGGGTGGCTTTCATTATTACATTTGTCTTCCAAAGAAATTGCTACACATACTTAAGTCCTGCTTCCCATGAAGTGGCTGGACATTGCCTGCTGATGGGAAGTAGAGAATAAATCTTTTGTTTTTCTTTGCTTCCATGTGTGGCCTTGCTTTTGCCTTATTAGACTGCCTTTATTTTGACCAAAGAGGCTTTTTTCCATCTGATTTTCTTCCCTCCCTGTCCTGCTTTGGAGGGAAGTGATAGAGTGGCTTGGAGGGCACCTGGCATCCAGCCAGCGTCAACCCACCACACCCTACCTATTTGGTAGCCAAATCAAAGACTTGCTCAATGAGCCATGGAGCCACGCTCTGCTATTTCAGTTGAATTCATTGCATTTGTCTCACTCTGTCCTCCACTCCACAAAACAGAGCTCTGGAACTTTGAAGACCATATAGTTAAGGTTTAAACAACTTAAAACCACAACTGATTAATATTTCTGCCAAGAGCAGTAATTGGTAGATTCAGTGTTACTTGGTGGAATGACATTATTTACATGGAAATCATATGAAGCTACTTCACTAGATGAGGCAAGCCTGCTTATTTACCTGTGGTAAGCAGGCTGACTTTCTAGCTAGTGCTCTGCCCCTAAGCCCTTCTTGCATACATTCCTGTGCAACTGTTTCTTTTCTGGATTTATCCTTTTTCTTTGATCGATGTCTGTTCTGCTTTGCCGAGCTTCAGTTCTCTTGGTTCTAACATAAACCCCCAAGATTTTTCATTGTGTGGGCCCTCCTTGCAGCTGGCTTTTAGGCAAGGACTTCTGTTGCTTTAACTATCTAGTTCTATGAAAGATCTGAACAGCTTATTTTATTTCTGATTTAATTTCTATTGTGTATGGGCAATAGCAACATAGGCAGTGGACAAAGAAGTAATCTGTGAAACTACCAGTAAATTATGTACATTAAGTCAGGATGTGTGTACACATACCCCATATACACCTGTACACCCAGGAGATACCTCAAATTTTTTTTTTTTTTTTGTGTGTGTTCTAAATCAATGGCTTAGAACCGCATTTGACATTGGAACGCCTGATTTTCCTCTGAGATTCAGAAAAAGGTGTAGGGAAAATTGGGTCAGAGGATTATACTGAGTGGAAGGAAAGTAATTGCTATGGCTGATTGGCAATTGCCCAGGATTTTTTAAGGGATTGAGCACCTCCTGTCTTTGTGCTATTGCATTCTTATTCTAAGCCATCTTTTTTTCTTTACATTTTATAAATATGGAAACTCAACAAGTGTCAGCTCAATTACTTATTCAACTGGTTTAGTCCGTAAATAATGACCTGCATCTTCAGCTTGCAGCTCTTACACTGGACAAACACATTGGCGGGGTGGGGTAGTAGACCTGCAGCAGCGTGGAAAGGAAAAAGAAATCTCTTCTTCTGTTAATAGGCTGTTTTGTCCTTTTTATGATCTTTCATTGAAGTATGCAGTACTTGCCAGAACAGGATGTAGGACTCAATGGTATGTGTATTGGTTGTTGTGTGGTGATTTTTATACACAGAATTAATCCATGGTAGCAAAGTAATGGATAGCTCTGGTTTGTACTCTTGAGGAAATGAGACATGATGATGGCTTTTTTTTTAGCTACATTACTGTTTCTTGCTTGCAGAAAGCGAGATTTTTTTACTCACTGATATGATTTTTAATGTTGGTGTGATTTTCTTTTCAGTTGCTTTGTTTTAAAAGAGGAAATTGCCAAACAAACATGCATTGTGAAGCTCAGTTTCTGAGAGGTAGGTTTCCATCAGCTTCAATTTTGGCCATTGCCTTTTTGTTGCTTCCTAGCAGGGAATTGATTAGAAGCAGTGTGAAGCTAGAGTAGAAACTGGGATCTTTATTTGGTGGAAACATGTAGTTCCAGTTTATAGACTTCACTTTTAAGCATGTATTCCTGCACTGCTAGCCTTAGAATAAATTTGCTCACTTTTTTCAGAGCCAAATTTAGTATTAGTGCTGCAAACCCATAATGACAAGGTTGTCCATTCCTGAGCTTCTACTAACAGAACAAGTAAAAAATGAGAATGGAAAAAACCCCTTATGTGTGCTAACATAAATCATCACAGTTGTTCCAATCAGCACATATGGTACAGTAACATTGCCCACTGCTTTGAGACCCTCTAATGGAAGACCATATGGGCTGCTGCTGCACCAAAACACAACAGGCCTGTGTTTAGGACTCCACAGTGACCTGGATTCAGAACTTCCTTGCTTTTATTGGTTTATGTGTCTACAACAACATTTTTTCTTTCAAAGTAGTTGGGGTTTTTTTTCTTCCTTTTTTTGTAGGTTTTTTTTTTTTCCTTTTTTTTCTTATTCCTTTGTTCAGTGACAGATTCCTATGGATAGAGCAAGACAAATGTGTGCCTGTGGTCTTTGTGTTTCATGTGACTGCCTTTGCATATTTTGGGACATTTCCAGATTTCGGAAATAGTAGGAAAACATTACAACTGGATCACTTTGTCAGAATAAATTCATAAACAGAAAAAGTATTTTCTTTTCTCTAGTGAATAGTTTTTGAATCACAGAAATGATTTGTCAGGGTGCCATCCTGAGACTTTCCAATGGTTCACAGCCAGTGGCTCGCAAAAGTCATGCTGTCCTATAGCTACACTGAAAAAGCTGCAATGCAAAATGTTGTTAAAACTGTGGTACTAGGGTGTTATAAATTTTATTTACTTAAAGGCTTATACAACATTACTGAAGTAAACACAATGAATAACCTTGGATTTAAACACTACAGCATGCTGATACTTGGTACTAAGGATATTTGCTATAAGTAGAACCTACTTCCTTGCTTTTTCCACACTCAACAGTCTCCCAAAATAATCAGTCACAACCTCTTTTTTTGTCAGGGAAAACATGCAAATCTTACATGGATTCCACACTGTTTTCTTTCAAAAGATTCTCTTTGTCTTCAGTCACGCGTTTTGGCCAGCACTTCTTACTATTCTACTGCACCCCTTGGCTGACCTTAGGGCCCCTGAAATCCATTGGACTTACAGCCCTCCAGCAAGTTATGGCTCTCTAGACCAGCCGTTGGCTGGAGCAGAGGGGGTGAGATCCCCCATTTCTGCCTCCTGCCTCAAAACAGAGCAGCAGCAGATAGGTGGTGGCCTCTGCTGGACTGTACTGTGGTGTGCAGGCGACTGGTGGTGTATAATGATAGTCCTTCTCCTCCCCTTAAATTATCTGTTATGCATGGATCAAGAATAATGTTCTTGTTCTACTCAGCTTTTTTGAAGTGTATATCAAAAGTATAGTCACCAAGGACTATGCATTCAGTAAGGAGCTTCGAAGCTCCATTCTAAGACAGAAGACAGCAGATGGATGTGGAGGACAGATGGGGACATGGTTATTAACATAATGATAGAGGTTACACAATGATAGAGCATCGTTGGCTGGAGAACAGTTTCCCTTTCTGTTCCCAAAGTGGACAGGTTTTCTCTGGCAGCTGGGGCTAGCTGGTGGGAATGAGTACAGGCAGAGGAGGGCAGATGTCTTCACATTGGTAAGCAGGGAAATAGGGCATAAAGCTCCTTTCAAGTGATGGTTCTTCTGCATCTGGGATGGGTTTAAACTGATTTTTTCCCTTTCAGACAGGTGTTTTGAGAACTATCAGGCTCAAATGGCCGTGGATGTATATGGAAGCGTAAGGGGCTTAAATGGATTGTGGAAAGCCTCAGATCATGGTGGAAGCATAAATGGGGCAGTGAGGCAGAAAAGTCAGGTATAACGTAGTAACAATGTAAGCTTATTTCTGTCTTTTTTTTTTTTTTTTCCTGTATTGCTGACCAAGGGTACAAGTTTAGCAATCTAGCTATGGGACAAATTTATCATCATTCCAGCATCAGGTAAGTGTTTATTTTGTAACTGCTTCTTCTCTCACTACTGTTGCTTTGATGTTCATGCAGCATGAAATCCAAATTAATTGTATTACTGGATACTACTTTACAGTACTGTAAGTAGCAAGTTCAGTAGCCAATATAGACCCATGCTCCTGGTTATATTTGGGAAAAGTATTCTTGGTAAATACCTTTAATGGTTCCAGGTCTCTCCCCTATTCAACATATTTTTTTAACTTTCCTTTTAAGACTTCTTTCTTCAGTACTCTGTCACACCTATCAAGTTTCCTTACCCATATCTGGTTTTTAAGCTTTGAACCAGTTCATAAAAGCCTTGTAACTATGTGAAAATCTTGATTCTAAAAGTGCAAAATTCTGTGGAAGATGACAAAATAGAAAGTAATTGCTAATAGAGACCACTTTAGGAGTAGAAAGGAACAGGGAAGCTTCTTGTTTCTTCTCTATCTTTCTGAAGTAGACAGGATTCTTCCAAATCTCAAAATTGGGCTTGGTTTTAGGGAAAGGTTCCAGTCAGTGCTTGTTCTTCTAAATCAATTTCAAAACATAAGTCCTGTGATAAATGCCTGATCTCCTGCATACAGATTCAAACCCCACTTTTCTGATTCTGTCTTTTCCTGTCACACAGAAAACATTGAGCAGTCTCACATTCATATTCTCCCACTCACACATTTAGTGGAAAACAATGCAAATGTTCTTCTGCTGCACTAGATGTCACCTAGATGAAAATTTTAAAATAAAATACCCTCTTCTATCTGTTTCCAGAGGCGATTAGGATGACAAGTTAATCAAGACTTCATCTGAGCCCTGCATTTTTCTATTCATCATATCACGTCTCTTCTAATGTAGCTGTCCAGTCCAGTCAAAGAAGGCTTTTTGAAAGGACTGGATATGCTGCAGGTTTACTTTGCTGAAAAATCCCTTAGCCTTTTCCTTAACTAGCCACGTATGAAGAAAAATCCAGAAAGACTGCAGGTGTCCCAGAGAGGTGGCTATTAGGAAGATAGCTGGAATGACCTCAGTGCCCCAAACTGAAACTAAGGAGACCCAGAGAGAGTTCTTGGCAGAGCGTCACGCTTCTCTGTGACCTGGGGAAATCACTTACGTTCTCTTCTACTCAAGGGTCCTCATTTGCAAAAGAAGAATTTCTCTTTGCCTTAATGGTTGTGCTCTAGTGAATGTTCAGTTTCTAAGCTGATGGAAGGCAGTCAGACAGATGCTCATTGTCTTTAACCTGCTTTGTGCCTTTTGGAGTATCATATGTAAAGAATACAATTTTTCTATACCAGCCACCATGATACATGTAATTTATGGAATGTAAATAACTACCTGGAGCATAATACCATGTGATGGGGCTGACAGTCAAAAAGAGCAGATGTGGTTGAAGACAGCCTTTCAAAAGATAGAACACTTGGTTTCAAAGCCCTGGGTATTTGAAAGTTGCCCATGAGTTCAGGAGAGGCTAGATGTAATCTCCTGCTGTCTTGGCCACATCCTGGGCTGCCCTGCAGTTTGAATATGGGAAGAGAATGCTATTTCTTATGTATTCACCTATTGTTTTTCTTTTGTTATCATCTTCTATAACTGGTATATAATGAAAGAACACCTATTTGAAAGCATTATGTTTCCCTTCTGAGATTTTAATGAGAAATGTACATATTATGGAAAATTTTCTACTTTTTGTAATATGATATGTTAATAGAGCCTTTGTAAACCCTAGCAGTATAACAATAGTAGTAGAGCTTGTCTTTTTGCTCAGCCATCAAAATAAAGAAAATGTGTCCAGAATAATTTTTTCTAAGAAGCTGCAGCAGAAATCTCCTACAAATGCTACATGAAAGGGTGCTGCAAAAACTGGGCTAAAATAAGTGCTGCTCAGCTCAGCCTGAGGTGAAAATCTCTCTGGTCAGGTCATTCTTTCTCTGTCTTTTGTTTTGTGAGTTAATGCCCATCAGGAATACAATTATGTCCTAAATCTTCTGATCTGTGTAACAAATAACAGGTTTTCAGTTCCCAAGAGGTCAAAATAGGCGAATATTTTCAAACTGAACTGAAGTTTTCTTACTTATTTTTATTACTGAATTCAGAGTTTCTTTTCAGTGGCATATATGGGAATCTGAGAAAATGGAATGGAGAATGGAAATGGAGTGGAGAATGGAAAGAAAACCCCTGTGTAGACCAAAGATCCAGCCTGTGAAGTGACCTGATTTCTCTGTTCTACAAGACCATGAGAAGAGGTCTTAAAAGAGAAAAATTCTGAGCTCTTATCTTTACAGAAATACATATTGTGATGAAATTCTGTAAGCTGTGAAAGGTCCAAATACTTATTTTAACTGACCATGTACAGAGCTAGCTACATACGTGCATTCCTGTGCTGATAGGTTCTGATAAATTTTGATAAAGGTGCAAATGATTTTATTAGCAGTATCTACTCAAACATTATTTCTTTTGATGTCTATGTGAAATGAGCTAGCAGGCATGAGACAGTTCTGCCCCCCACAAAAATGACAGTGTCAGAAAAGAGAACAGTTCGCAACATGATCATGGGATCAACAGAACAGGCAATGTGTGAATAAGCATGGGGACTGAACATTAGTTAGTCCCTAGAGCTAGTCTCACTTTGCCAAGTTGATGCAGGGGGACAGCAGGCAGTTTAGGGAAGGCTGTACTTTTGTTTTGCTTTGTTTCTTGTCTGATCAGAGGTTAAAAAATTGCTACAGATTCTTGACATATGTCAAGCAAGCAATTTTCACCAGTACTAATAGACACTGAAGAAAAACTAGTTCTGAATGTCTCCTGTAATATTTCAGTTGTCTCCCAAGAAGAACATACTAGGTGTTAATTGTCCTGGAAACCCAGTGAGTTATTTTTCACGCTGAATGTTTGTTTACCGTTTGTGCCCTTACTGAAGTTCTGAAACAGTTCAATAAAAAACGAAATTGTTGCCCTGGTACCTGTGTCAAAGGAGCACTCTTTCAACTATTGAACTTCAGCCTAGGATCTGGCTTTGAAGACATTAAAAAGTATTACTGCAAGCAGAGCTCTTTTGTTCAGTCAAAAAAAGTATCCCTTCACTTACTTGCCCTCAAAACTGGGGCTATGAATGTACTTCTGATAGAGAGTAGAAAAGTTCTTAGCTTATGCTAACAAGTCTGAATGAAAAGCACTGGGGTGAAGGAATCCAGTGTGGTGCAGAAATGAAGGATTTGCAAGTAAGTGTACAGGACCAAACCAGGGCCAAGAGTGAGACCAAATTCTTTCATTGCAGGGATGTTTTACAGCTTCCCTCTAATAAGTAGCTTTCCAAAGCACACAAGATGAAAAAGCGTCATGATTTTGCTTCATTGCAGTACAAGAGGGTCTTGAGGGATCTACATGTAGGTCTAACTGCAAGAAAAGGGTCAGATTGAAAATGCTTCTGGCACGAGGGAGTATACTGCTTTATGCTTTTGTATACTGTGCTGCTTATTCCCATTTGTATTTGGCCAGCAGATTCAAAAGCTGGTTTATGTGGACATATGTAACAACCAGCAAATGTGTGGTAAAGTGGGATGTAAGGACATACTCATCCTTTTCTTACTCCTCCCTGACTGTATGCTTATAGATACCACTGGAAAAAGGACACTAGGCCAGATAGAGCCTTGATTTGAACCAGTATTCACTTCTCCTCTACACGCATATTTATCTATTAAAAGGGTGAAAAACCACAGAAACTCATGACTATATTCAGTGTTTCATTAAAGTTTTTCTGTGGCATTCAAGCCAACTGCTAATTAACAGTGATTAGTGTTAACTCCCCTCAGCCTCCTTCTAACAAGATGTGGTGCATGCATCAGCTCTGCTTTTTTGTTTATAAATAGCTTGTCTGAACAAGGCAATTTAAAATCTCCTTCTTGCTATTGTGAATAGAAAAGATATGTGCTCTTATTCACTTCATCAGTCAGTCAAGCACTGGTGTTTCAGAGCCTGATCCAGAGTCCATGGAAAGTCTCCTGCTGGGTTAAATGTGTTTTAGATCAGGCTCTTAGCAAAGGCAGCTCTTTAATAAATCACAGCCTTGCAATCACTTTGACAGGTTGCATACCTTTGTGGTTCTCTATGGCCTGCTAGCTTTAGGATTTTCTTTGTCTCTTTAAGGATTTTATTCTACCCAAGCAACCCTAACTTATGTTCTGTACAGCCCCACTGAACGTAAATAGAGTTTTGCAGACTGTAAGTCAGAACTGACTCTGATTCTCTGATGTTCGTCTTTTTCTGATCTGTGGTTCACTGTCATGCTAGCTTGTCTCTTCCTCTTCTCTTCCTTCAAAATTTCATTTCTCTCCTATTTCTGCATTTCCAGAGCTCTGGCCCCATCACTCAGCTGCTAAATCTCTGTCTCTCTCTACTGGACTGCCTTCTTTCTCTCAACTGCCAGATCTTTTCTTGCTCACAGTAATCTTCTTTCCCTCCCCAAGTGCCATAATGTATTTGCTGATATTTAATGAGATGCCCAAAATGGGTGAACTGACACTCTCATTCTGTCTTCCAGCATCCTTAAATGGATAGCTTGATAAATACAAGCCAAAACAGCATTTTTTGCTGAGGAATCTGAAACTCCTAATAGGCATGCCTTCCCAGTTCTCCAAAATAGATAGGGTTATGTCCTCTGACAGTAACTTGACAGAACTCTATTGACTTCAGCAAAGTTACTTTGACTTATGGCGACTGAAGATTTACCCCATAGTATAAATGGAGCTTTTGTTTCACATAAATCACAAAAAAGTACTTAGATGTATGGCAAATTAAATTAAATATCTGATGTCAAATTACTGCAAGTTCCTGAATTAGTGCTGGTTAATATCAAATCTTAAATTTGCTTCTGAGGTCAAATTAAAATTACCATTATCTAATGGAAATAGCTCTGTACTATATCTTCAGTGACAGTCATGAGTTTAATAATCTAACAAACCACTGGATGTCTCTACTGTGCCATACAAGTCCAGTTAAAACATATATATCTGGCACAAAAGCCTACTTCAGAAAAAGGCAATTTGAACGTGGAAATATTTGAAATGATGGGACAGAGATTTGAGATAGATCTTTCACTGGATATGCTATGAAATGCAGATGTTACCTACACAGTACAGTAAAATCCAATTCATTCTTTCAAATAAGGAAATCCCTTTCCTTTTTATTATTTAGATTGTACCTGTTCTTCACAGGTACAGGAAACCACAGATCTTTAGCAGCATGAATTTTGTCTGCTTTTATTTCTTTAACTCAGCTGTATGGCATTCCAATCTAAATTTTAGTCTGCTTGCTTCAAACACCCTCCTAGTTCCCTGTTCCTTTGCCGTCCCTCTCTATAGACTGAAGCTAATGGAGATACTCTTCTGGAAACTCTAAATGTTAATTAAGTAACAAAAGGCTACATGAGGACCAAGGCAAATTAGAACAGGAAGGATAAAATCATAAGAACAGCAATACCTAGGGGTGTCAAAAGTATTACATGGGCTATGTGCTTATATGTGTAGGGGAAAGGGGATGAATCCTCTGATAGATACCAGCTGGATTTAGTCACCATGGCTACACATGATTTGTTCTGGCTGTCCCTTCAAGCTGTTTTTCCAATGAGAAGGATTGCAGCGCTATGAGGTTTCTGTGGGGCAGGCATCACACTGCTCCTGAGACAAGCTGGCAGCAACATATTCAGGCACCTGATGGAGAGGCTACAGGCGTTTCATGGTTCAGGCACCTCACTGGGTACAGGAAAGGCTATGCTTGAAAATAAGGCTGGTTTTTTTCGCTTGGCATCCTGAACCACCACCATCTCTTTTGGGGGGGCTGTTTGTATTCTGTATTAGGTTGCATCAGTTCATTAAAGGAACCCGAAAGTTCTTTGTGATGTGCATTGTGCAGAGTGGCTAATCTGTATGTTCCCCTGGATTAAATACCTACTATATGACCCAAGTGGTTTCTTCCAGTTCTATTTTGATTTGAAGTTAAAAAATGAAGAATAAAAATTAATAATAAACACCACCACCACACAAGTTTCAATTTATCACAAAACTACCCATCTATCAGAGTGGTTATAAGTCATTACTAGTATGGATACTTTTGCTTGTTTGCAGTCCCTCACACAGTCACTTCCACTTCTGAAGAGGAATCAGGATGTGAAAAATGGATGCCTGCTTTGAGAACTGGGAGTTATGACTCAACCAAACGCTTCTTTGTCTTGCCAGTAGTGACAACACGCTGGCATCTCTAGTATGGCTGCTGGGTATTCATGCAGAAGAGAAGCCATGTGTGATGCTAGAAGGTTGTGATGGCAAATCATTTTGTTAGGCAAGCAAAGTGGGAATTTACAGAGTCTCAGATTAATCTTGGAAAAGGTAATAAAAGGGGACTACATACTCCGACCTCTGTCTTAATGACTTTGACTGTAGTTGGTACTTGGTTTTGTTTTGGTATTTTTAAAATCCATAAAAATCTTGAAATGGAAAAAGCTAATGTCTATAATGACGGTGGATTCAATTTTACTTCAACCCAGAACTTCGGTCTGAGCAGAGCAGTTGATTTTTAAAAGGACTGCTCTAGTCTCCTTTATCTATAATAAATTCCTGCCTGGCAAAGTTTAAATATGCAGCTTCAGGGAACAAAGGAAGCTACTAAAAGGTAGATAAATCATAAGCTTTTATTCAAAGGAACCTTTTCACCTATTCAGTAGCATGAATCTTGCAAGACAAAAACAATATTTTGAATTTTATAGTGCCTTTCATCCAAAGCACTTTGTAAAAAAATGAATAAATTAGTTTCCCCTGATGGCATGGTGTTTGCAAACATTGATATTTCAGTTTTAAGGTGGAGTAGGTCAAAGCAAAATAAGGAACAGTGGTTTTTCCAAAGTCCGACATAGGTAATCTTTGCTGAGAGTCAGGAATAGTACCCGGATTATCATAAAACAAATATTCTGTTTACTGGGCCTTGGAAATGAAACCACACAGAGGACAAATCTCTGACCAGTCTTCTGGTCGCGACAGAGGATGAAGAATCACCAGCTGACAGTAGGTGTTTCTGCATCGAGCACAGAATAAAGGTAAAGAGATGTTAACTTTATTTGTAAGTGCACTCCTCTGCTCATGGTTTGAGCTAGGTCAGGTTTGTAACTATGAGCATGGCAATGCCAGATCTCATTGAGGATTTAGCTCTTAGTCTCCATGTCAGCTTGAGACTTACAGAAAGGAAATAGAACTTGCCTTGCAGAGCCCCTGCAAGGATGAATATACAGATGTTAATGGATTTCAGGTGCTCAGTTGAAGCTGTAGCAAACTGTATGCTTTTTGCCAGAGTATCTTTCTTACTTTGTCCAGCTTCCCATGTATCTTGACTTATATTCTGTATATCAGACAGAAAGATCTACTCCATTCTCCCACCTGTGGCATTTCACTAATGTATATTTCTTAGTCTTACAAGTTTTAATTTTCCAGAATAATCAAGTTTGCAGTTTCACATGGGGAGGCCATTTGCTACCCTGGTAAAATTTCTTACCCTCATTCTGAATGCCTTCTTGATTCTATTTCCACACATGTCATTATACCTAATGCACTTCTCCCAATAACTCCTTTTATTGCCTTTGGGTTTGTACCTTTCAAATATTTGACACCTGCTATTATATATCCCCACCATGCACTGAATTGTCACTTAGCCAATCTATCATGAAGAACTAGTTCCCGTAATCTTGCCTTGTTATTCACCTGTGGACCCCTAATGTTCTGGGGGCCTCAGTGTAAACTTCCCCCTGTTTGTCAGTATCTTTTGGGCTGTGGATTGAACATGACATGCTGAGTGTGAATATACAAGAGTTGTAGAAGGAAAGGACAAGTCTGTTTCTGTTTCCTCCTGTGACAAAGCAAGTGCTTTGCTTCTTTTTTCTTCTTTATAACATCATAAACTCGGCGTTGCTACCTCCTACCCCTTCTGCATCCTGTTCAATGAACCCACAGGACGTCTGCCTAGAGAGTGTATCTCCCACCATCCTAATGAATGCTTGTTTCTCTTTACTAGCACTCACCAAAACAACTGAAGTATTGTCGATAAATTACTAAAGAAACTTTCCCACCACCCTCTGGTTGCTGAGCTGCTGTCCAACCTGAACAGCTGTTTCAGACCAGCCGTCTGACACTTTTTGCATTTGTGTGTGTTGTCCTCAGGTTGTAACAATTCATCCTGCTATTCTGCCTATGCAAGTATCTCCCCTATATTCCCTTAGCCTCTTAATCTTCAGACTTGGCTTATCTGTCTTGGAGAAACTCATGCTCAGTCTACCAGGCTCTCCAGCTGCAGTGGGATGATTTGCTTCTGTTGTCCTCAGATGTCTGCCATTAATCTGCAGCACGACAGGTGAAAATACAGGCTGAAATGCAGCCTGCACATCTTCCCTCCATGACAAGAAATGTTTTGTACTGAGGCGTGGTGGTCCTCATGCCCCCTGAGTCGTCAGGCTTTTGGCATAGCCCCCATGCACTCTGCAATTCCCTTGTGCAGACCAGTGGGTAGGATGCCTCCTTTTAGGTTTGTCACAAACACTAATGATCATGAGGGTCTGCTTGGAGTCAAACTGGATTCATAATAATGCCAGTGCCTTGGAAGAAGGAGGGGGAGGAGGAGCAGAGCTGCCTGCGAGATAGCAGGCTGCAGGAGGACTGTGATTTCTACAACTTTTCTGAAAGGCGTTTAATGGTCTACTTCATGGCTTCATTAAGTGAACAATGTCAGAGCTTTAAAAAGAGCCCTTTGCGATTCTTGCACTGGGCTGGTAATATATGTCACAACCGATACATGCAGAAAAGCAAAGGAGACAGAAATGTGCTGTGTGGTTGGGCCCCAAAGGAAAGAGCTAGAACACTTCTTTCACCCTCTACTTTGAATCCTTGCAATAATTAGCCAAAGTAAAATGAATATTAGCTTATGCTTAACTGCCTTTCTAGCATGTTACTCTGCATTGACCCAGTAGTGCTAAACCAATTATTTTTTGAACTTTATGGCTTTAAATAATCCTCTGCTCTAAAACTCCCTCTACCCCTCAGCTACTTAACCACAGGCCCGACTGCCCTAAATCCTTTTCTTATACTTTGTAGCTTTTTAAGCAAGCCCCCTCTTTAAGTAGATATAATCCCTTCTCTGTAGAAAACATGAAAGACCTTGAACAAATCAAGATTTCTCCATGGAGAATTCAGCTAATCCTATGCTTAGCTCCTAACAAGGAAATCCATCTCGCCACCAAGCACCCCATTACTAGAACTAATGCCTGACTTGAATAACAAGCACATTATTCTGCTTTAATTGTAGCACTGCGCTGTCACATGGAGAAGTTAGAGAGGAACGTGACTGGGCTTCCTCCAGGAAAGACAGGTCACGCCTTTTTGTTGTTGTTCAGGTTGCTGTGATTTAAAAGCAGACAAAATTAACTATTAATATAGACTGCACATGCTTCAGATTAGATGAAACAGCTGCATTGTAGCTCTGTAGCACACTTTATTATAAAACAAGTGCTGTTACAGTGAATTACTACTCTCCTTTACATTGTCTTTTGACTGTTGTGAAATTCATATGCTGGGGCTTGAAGGGGTATAATTGTGCCCTTGGGGGGATGGAGGCCTCAACCATTTGGTCACAGAAAATTATGTTAGTGTTAAATCAGAGTAAAAGCAAACTAATCTACAGTGCAGATGCATGGTCAGCACTTTTTCCCACAAGGACTTCCCACAGCACGAGCTGGTTACTGCCACCGTGGTAGAAGGAAGAAAAAACATTTTGTGGGAAAATAACAGTATGTATCCAAGAGAAAGAGAAGGTGCTCTTCTGACTCCTGGTTAGTGGTGTTAGTATTGATGTAAGCTGCACAATGGGTACCATCACAAAATGGAAACAGAAAGAGGGCAGACACCTGGTACAGATCCCAGGCACAATGGGCTACTTACACTGACCTCACGGGCCACTGGCGTTGGGATAGTCATTGCAATTCTTCCTTGCGCCCCTGGTGGTCCTATGGCCACATGTAAATGGGAAATGAGCAGTACTTTGAGAAGCTCATTGTATGCCGAGCATGCTCAGAGGGTGCATTGCTTTTTTGCTAGCTTGCAGGGGCTTGGTGAGAGGTGTCCACTGCATTCAGCCAACAGCTGTAGAGGCAGATACAGGGCCAGTAGCCAGCGTGTAAGGAGTGAGCCCTGAATAGGAAATACTCCTTCTGACTGATGTGCTGATGTAAAGCCATGCTACCTGTGATTTAATCTCTTAATCAACTCCATGGTGTGGAATTACTGTGTGCTCCTTCTGCTGATTCAGGGAGTTTTGTGAAGCTCCTCTGGATGCCCTGATGTAGTGTGGGATTACACGTGATTCCCCATCTTTTTCTGGATTAAGAAGAACAAATTCCTCTAAAAGATGTCTGTAGGGACTCCTGGATTAAGCAAAGGAAGATCTTTGTTGCTGTTTGGTAGAGTGGAGAGAATTAACTGTGAGAACTGTAACTTATTTCTATGCTTGATAAAAGCATGTGTATTACTAGACAAGAGTGATTGTAACAGGATAAAAGGCAATGTTATCTGTTCCACTGTGATGAGAAATCAGGATGAAATACCTTTCTTATTCAGGCATGGTTTATCATCCTATGTGGAGATCATAGGTTGCATGTTTATTATCTTTGTTCATATGTGCTTTTCTATGTAAGATTTTTTCCTCTCTGTATAATACAATTTAGCTGTGGCTGCTGGTGCAGTGATGTCTCTAGATGCTAAAAAATAACACCAAGGGGTGGGTGGGATGGGGGAGACAAGTAGCATTGCATGGATTTAATGTGACATTAGGCAAATATTGGGCAAGATTTTTAATTACAGTGGTAATGGGAAATTTTCCTGCTCTAGGAGAAGTAAAAAATCATCCTATATTTAGTAAATGAAATACAAGAACCTCATTACCTACTCTCCCAATCTCAAGCTGCATGTAAAGTGCAGACTAGGAGTTAATGGGTTGTAGTTTAAGAGGAGTTCCACTAGATGATGGTATAAATCTTCATAATGAGCAAGACCAAAGTGGGCAGCTTAAACCTGAGTCCAGGAAAAGCAAAATGCTACACAACCAGAGGCAGTGACAGCCCCTAATATTCCTTTGCTGCATTAGGGTTACGGTTTGCTGCATTAGAGTGAGGCTCCCGACAATTGCACCGGCCACACAAACATCAGCAATGTCCATCAGCATTGCAGTTGGCTATGGCACCATGCTGGCAAACTGACTGAAGGGGTTGATTTACTTGATTTAAAATAAACTAACAATTTGCTTAATTTATTTTGCAAATTAGACTGGGCTAGCATAAATTCATTTTTAAATGATACTATAAATGAGAGTAATTGCGTAATTAGCAGCAAATTAATTACAGGGCAGAAGATCTATTTACATGAATCTGAAATAATAAATTAAAGCTGGGTCTTACATTCACCCAGCTGACAGATATCAGGATGTTGTTGCGGTACAAGTCTCAGTCTGTCCACCCCAGGAGAGGAAAAGCAACAGCTGTTTGTATAGCTACATAGCATCTTCTGTAGCTCACTTAAATTGGACTAGAGACCTCAAATAGGAGTTTACTGAAGACCTGCTCAGGCAGGAGGAGTATTGCCTGATAGATATCAACTAAGAGAAAGGGTGTATAGGAAAGACAGTGTCATCAAGAAAATCTGCATGGGAGAACAACCCTTGAAATGCATCAGCAAGGGAGAAATGCTTGTTTCTGGATGCCCATGAGAATAACAATACTACCAAGGTTCTCCACTTTTGCCTGGGGGCAGGTGCATCTCCCCTACAACACAACTGCACTGTTCAGCTTGAGGAATGTAAAACATGGGTTCCGTGTTTATTTCCATTTCATTGTCCTGGCTCTGGCTGGGATGGAGTTTGTTTACTCTAGAGCAGCCCTTAAGTGCTTTGGGTTTGTGCAGAAAACAGTCCTGAGTAAACACCAATGTTTTGGCTACTGGTGAATGGCGCTTGCATTGCACCAAAGCTTTCTCTGTCTCTTACATACACCCCTCTCCGTTCCCCCAGGTGAGTAGACTAGGCATGGTCGAGAAGCTGGGAAAGAACATCACCAAGAAGGCTGACCCCAACTGGACAAAGAGATGTTCCATGCCATATAACATTTTGCTCGGCAATAAGAGCTTGGGGACAGGAGCAGGAGTAAGGGACATTCAGCGTTGTGGTGCTTGTCTTCCCAAACCAGTGTTGGGTGTGCTGAGGGCCAGCTTTCCAGGAAGAGGCAGGACATCTGCCTTCCCATGGGAAGAAGTGAAGGAATTCCTTGCTTTGCTTTGCTGGCAAGCGCAGTTTTGCTTCACTTGTTAAACTGTCCGTGTCTTCATTCATTAATCTTCTCACCTTCCTTGTACTTTATTACCACCACGCAGAAGAGGGGAGTGAGGAAGTGGCTGTAGGGGTGCTTGGCTGCTTGCTGGAGTCAACCCACCCCATTTATATAGTGGATTTATTACCCTGTAATTAATTAACTGCTAATTGTGCTAGTACTTGTATTTACACTCTGAATAAAAACCACAAAACCAGAAACACAAAGACATCAAAGAGTATGTTAATGATGAAAAAGGAAACAAAGGTCAAGAATACTGATCCACAATGTCCCTGTCTAACCATTGTGAAGCGGATACTCTGTGTTCCTGTAGTAGCTGTGATCTGCAAATAAGTATATTTCAAAAAGAAATGGGAATGCGGAATCTTGTATGCTTGAACTTGAATTACTTGCTGTCATGCAAATTCTACATACCGATAAGTACTTACCTGTTCAAAGGTAGAATTGTATGCTCATAAGATGGCTACTGAAAACATCACAGTACTAATAGACATCAGTTTAATGATCTTAATGTGAAATACTGAAAATCAGAGCTGATTTAATATAATCAACTCTCACACATGCTTTTGTCAGAGGAGCTGGGAAAAAGGACCAGATTTAGCAAAGGTTTGACTCTGTGCCACACACCATCTGCTTAGCCTTTCATTTCAGCTTTAGATGCTTTTGAAAATAGTGACCTTGATGATTTGTTTTATCTGCACAGATTTATAAAACTGTCTTGCTACATCCTGTGGGGATATAACTTCTAAGAGCCAAGAGCCAGCTAGAATCAGCTGTTATTGTACGTGGAACTGCTTGTTGTACCGGGCTGATTGGTTATAAATTGGACATTGAGTAGCAAAGGCCTCTGTAAGGCATCTGAGTAATTACAGAGCAATTTGCATCCTTTCATAGATCTGCTCAGGAAAGCCATGAATCTGTAAGCCTAGCTTGATGTGCAGAGGTGTGTGCAGAGAGTGTGAAGGGGGATGAGCAAAGCTAAGGACTAAATTTTATTTGGGTTCCTCTTGTCTGGCAGCATTGTTTAATGCCTGTAAGATGCTATGGTCTTCCCTTCCTTGGGGCATATAAAAATGGTTAGCTGTAGTAGAGGACTGTGGTTTCCAGAGGGAGCTGGGCTGAATTGCAGTAGTTGCTATGCAATATGCTTTATTTGACCTCAGCTACCTAGTAGAAGAAACTTGCTTCTGCAACAAGCCTATACTTGTGAGAACCACGGGAAGGAGTCACAGCTTGGCCCCTTCCCTTCTTTCTCCTTTGGACAGCGTACCAACAGACAACCCCTCACTGCTGCCTCACTTCAACTTTGAAAGGGTTACTATGAGCCTGGAGTCCCTGGAAATCACTCTAGCTGTTCCCTTGAAAATCAGCTGTCTCACAACTGCTTTGTTCTTATTAATGCAAGACTGCATTTCTTTCATGCACTGACCTGCTGATCACTCCTTACTCTGATTTGTTGAACATTGCAGTCACACACTCCATCTCTATGCTTTATATAATTAAGCCCCAAACCAGCAAGAGAAGTGGTAGCTGCCCTATGTTCTGTGTCAGAACTGTGCACTCCTAGACCCCCACCAGACCCTGCAGCAGCACAAGCCACGTGAAGGCACATGCTAGCACTTCTGTCAAAGTCAGAGCGCATGGGGTAAAATGTTTGCTGGCTATGGGAAGACAGGCAATGGCAGATCTGTCATATAGCCTGCCTGCACAATATTAACCCATCAGAAAACTTTGGACAAATATGAAGCAGTGGCATGAGTTCATACTGGTTGTCTACTTCACAGCTTGTGGATGCAATGTTCCTAATGCGGTGCTAGCCAGACTTCCTCTATTGTCAAACCATGACCTGTGCAGAGAGAGGATCATTAGTTTGACCTCAGTGGCATAAAAGCAGAACTAAAAGCTTTTTACGCATCTTTTGCCAGCTAATGGATCTTTACTTTCCCATCCCCCAACAACAATAGTCCTTCTAATATTTTGACAGAGGATGCATTATGGTAATTTCTGTGGTTTTCCGTTCCTCCGTTTACTGTAGGATTTCAAAATCAGTGCCAGGAGTTCACTGTGTATGGGGTTTTAATGTTTAGTATTTAATAGATTTTTACAAGCACAGGCAGCAGTCTAAAATAAAGAGAGAGGAAATCTCATGACTTGACATCTGAAATACTCCCAGACTTCAAAGAAGTTTCAGCTGGCCAAGCAGCCTCATTTCAATAACTCAGAAGGAAGGTGTTAGGAAACCAGGGAGTGGATGAGTTCCCACCAGGGATAGAGCAATGGAAAGCATGAAAGAAAAATAAATCCCTCCTGGTGGAAATGAAGTTGAAACGTCAAGGAGCTGGAGTCCTAAAGGGGCCAGTGTGAACTTCAGACTGAAGTATATACTGGATGAACTTGGCCTCAACCAACTCTGAAATAATAAAGCAACAGTCAGAGCTGGGATATAAGAAAGAATCACCTTTGAAGCTGCTGAGAATGTTGTTGATGTGGGTTGGGTTTTTTTTTCCTTTTTTTTTTTTTTTTGAGGGCAGGGTTAGAGTCATTTATCAATTGCAAATGATCCCAGAGAGGAAGGTTTCATTGTCACTGCTTCATGGGAAGACAGCAACTCCCTTCTGGGAAGAAACAAAGTATGTCTGAATGCGTAATCCCATAGGGAATCTGACAATTTGGCACTAGCCACACATGGATTGGGTTTGGCAGAAATGCTGGTGGCAGTGCAACTTACTCTCATCCTCCTGGGGATGACTGTCTTCCCGAGCACATATAGGCAGGACAAAGAGCAATGTAGAAGAGTGGCAAATCACAGCTTCTCCTCCCTGTTGGAGGGCAACAGAGGTGTGTTTTTGTGTAGCAGAGAGGTAGCTGAATGTTCTCTTTCAAAATCTACTGATTGTTAATGAAAATATCTAATGCATTACAGCTGTGCATTGTGCAGTTTGACAGCAATGCTGCTTACTCTTTCCTGTTAGAGATGGTCTCTCAATTACTTTATGGAGCCTCTTAAGTGAATTATTCTCAGTTCATGCTATACAACAGGTTAACTGTACACCATTAAATATTTACCCTGGGGAGTGACTCCACAGAAAACCTTACTGAGGGAGTCTTCCATAAAAAGGAGCAATCATCTGAAACAAGTGATTGCAGAAGGCTCCTGATGGTGGTTCTGGTAGTGATACTCCTCATATGGGAGAAAAGGCTGGTTAAACCATCTTCCAGGAGTGTGAAAAATGGAAGGCTGTCAAGGAAATTGGAAGTAAACAGGGATAGCCCCAGGTTCACTGTTTTTTAGTGCACTAGAACTGCCACTAACTTGTGAGAACCTGAGAGCAGTAGATTATCTCGCTGTTGCAATTTACTCTGAGGCTTTGGGTTTCTGTACATGTGCCTTTCCCTGGTGCTAGTGCAGTTAAACTCTGTATACCAGCCTGATTAGAGCTACAGCTGCCTCTCCACCTACCCACTCAGTAGCTTGAGGTTGTCTAGGAATCAGGGGTTCTGGATTTATAAAGATCTTCGGTAAAGCAGCACATTGTTATAGTAGGAGATTAAGACATCAAACCTCAGGAGGGATCCAGTCCTTTGAAATGACATGTAGCTTTTAGATCTGCATGAATTTCTCTCCAGTAACAACTGGGGGATTTATCTACAGTATATTTTACAGCATTTTTTTACAACTACAGATTGCTTTATTTCTTTGCTAAAATAACAAATCCTTGTATATTTCTTTTTTCTTTGTTTAAGCTGCAAGAATTGCAGGAGATTAGAAATTTCTGGGTAGATATAAATGTGTATTGTAGGTTGGGAATAATAAGGACTAACTTTTTATAGACCTTTCTCATTAAAAGTCACCTTCAGAAAACACTGCTGTACCTTGCTTATAATCAAATGACACCTCATAACCACCTAACCGTTTTTAATATCCCCTAGACTCTATTGTATTATGCCAAGGATCAGATACTGTCTAGCTAGTCAAGGAAAAGAGTGTACCATCATATTTAAAAGCAGTTATTGGGACAGGTTTTACAGGCAGTGGGCTAAGACAATTCAGAAACAATTGCTTATGTGATAGTTTGAGGATTTGTCCCTGTCAAACAGTTAATATTGCTTTAATACATGAAGTAGGCTGTATAAGACAGCAATAATGAAAAATGTCAGGAAAGACAATATCAATTGTTATTCAACATCCACATCAAAGATTACTTTTTTGTCAGTAGCTTTCAGAAAATGTATTTTCCATCAGATCTGATTGCGCTCCTCTTTGAAGTGCTCCATCCTCCCAGTAGATTTAATGTGACATCTAGGCACTTTTTAGTCCCTGGGCCTCTGAGGCGATTCAAAGAGGCACAACAAGCCATCACAGGTTTATCCTCAAAGGCCGACACTGTCTGTCTGATTTATTGTAACTTTAAGAATCATCTCCAGCAAAGCATGAGCCTTTCTACCCGTCCACAGCCTCAGACTTTTATCAATTCATTTGTATGCAGCCTGTACATTCTGGAACTGAGAGCCCTATAGCCACTCATGGAAAATGCATTACCTGCTACTAATCCTTTTTATCTTTAAAGTCTGTATTTTTTATGTATAAGTCATTTTGGGTTATCATAAAATATACATAATTCTCGCCCCAAAAAAGACAAAATGAAAAGAGAATATATAATAAGTTATGAGCTTGCCATGTCCTTATCACCAAGGATTCTAAATAAACAGCTCTTTCTATGTAAATACTGTTGGATATAAAACTGTGATTACTTTCAATAGGGAGTAAGAATGCTTCAATCTTTGTGCCTCGTTTCAAAGCGAAACAGTGAGATTAATCATTTTAAACGTGTTTGGGAGCACTTTTATTTTCTGCTTCGTTGCTTTGGGGGCCTGACAGTTGTAGGGGTTGCCTGTCAAAATTCTTCTGTCATATACTACAGACATCCACAAGCACCTTATGGTTTCAACATTTAGCTTCAAATTCATGGTCTACTGTAACTTAATGACAGCTTTTTTTTTTTTTTTGTTAACACAGGATGTATTAAAAGCACCTGTAATACCTTGTGGCATACTGTAAAAAATGGAGACATGGCTGGAAGGATGATACTGTTCTGGGAGCAGGGCTTTCTCTGCAAGTTTAGAGCCAGCTCACTGCAAATTCGCAGCATTATTTTCTTAAAATATGCTGCTCTGTGAATAATCCTGCCAATAACTTCACTAGATAGATGAACCATTCAAAATTTTATCATTTTGGATGCAATATTAATCACAGATGGAACTTTTTTAAAATTAAACCTTACTTTCATCTGTTCACATCAGCCCTGTGTCTCACATCCATACTGCTTATCATTGGCCAGGATTAGGAAAAGTAATAGCATAAGGCAGGCATATAAATCCATATTTAGACACTTCTGTATGTGTATGTATCTGTACACACAGATCACACATACACACATATATACGCACACAAGTCTTTGTGTGTGCACAAGTATGCGTGCATAAGAAGTTTATTTCATCATGCATGTCTAAAAGCAGTTATTGGGACAGGTTTTACTGGTAGTGGGCTAAGACTGCTTAGCTGACAAGATTTAAAGTTTGCATGTTCTTGCAGCTGATGTGGCCCCAAAACATGAAAGTGTTTAAGTGGCCGACTTTAAGTGAAACCGTTGGGATTTAGGGACTACAATTCTGTCTGTTTTTGCAGGTATCGTCTTATGCGTCCCTAGGTGCTCACTGCTTCACTGAGTCTGGTCTCTTGTCCAAACTCATTCTATACCTCTGAGGAAGAATTAATGTTTAACACTACACACATACTAACAGATATTATGTTAACTAATTAAATTAGCTGAGTTAAACCAAGATAAAATATAATGGAGAACAGAGTTAGGTCTAGATGGTATACAAGAAATCAACATGCAGGGAATGTAAATTCAAATCTATTTTTCACACTTGGATATAATGCTTGTAGACACTTTTAATTAATATTTTCCCAATCTAATGAACAAAATACTGAATTATTAAAGTGACGAATAAGAACGCTTGTACAATACTGATGAAACGCTGCTGCAAGCAGAATGGCTGTGTATATAATAATAAATAACTTTTAGTGATGAACTATCTGTTTTCTTATCAAGTTACATGACTAAAGCCCATAAAGCTTAAGGCATACGATGAAAAGTAAATAATACTATGTAATGCACTACGGTGAGAGACTTAATAGTGTATATCTTTGCATACTTTTATTGGTCCCTTTGACTTCATGTGACTAGTCACAGCCTACATGAGGAATTTTTTCCCTTTTCATGTTTAGGATTGGATTTTCCTTGAATGATGTTGGACCTGTGGGAGTGAATTTAACAAAAGAAAGCCAGCCTTTCCGTAACTCACTGGTTTACTGGCAGATGCATAATTGGAAATGTTGGGTCAAGTCCTGCTTTTCTTTCCTGAGAAGTCTCTGCAGAACACCCTTCCCCATTAAACAGTTATTCTTTGCCAGATATCCCCTTTATCCTGACTTGAATTCTGAACTTTTATCAGAATATGGTGTCTGGTGAGAAAGGATATGTTTTTCAGGGCTCCTTTTTTGTCTTTAAAGCATGCTGAAGTATAGAAATATATAGCTAGGAAAAGGACATTACTGCTTTTTTTCCCCTTTCTTTCTTTC
>VZZY01025077.1:26790-42373 GCA_013400335.1 Eurystomus gularis | reverse complement strand
ATCCTTGGGGAACTCCATTAGTTACAGGTTTCCAGCTGGACTTGGCACCACTGATCACCACTCTTTGGGCTCTATCACGTAGCCAGTTCTTAATCCATCTCACTGTCTGCTCTTCTACCTCACACTTCCTGAGCTTGCTCACAAGGATGTTATGGAAAACTGTGTCAAACACCTTGCTAAGGTCAAGGTAGATTACATCCACTGGTCTCCCTGCATCTACCCATTCAGTCATGACATCGTAGAATGCTATCAGATTAGTCAAGCATGATTTCCCCTTGGTAAATCCATGCTGACTACTTCTGATAACCTTCTTGTCTTCCATGTGCTTAGAGATGACCTCCAGAATGAGTACTCCATTTTTCCAGGGATGGAGGTGAGGCTGACTGGTCTGTAGTTTGCTGGATCTTCCTTCTTGCCCTTTTTGAAGACTGTAGTGACATTGGCTTTCCTCCAGTCCTCAGGCATCTCTCCCGTTTGCCACGATCTTGTGAAAATGGAGAGTGGTAGAGCAACAACGTCAGCACACCCCAGAGACTACTTGAACATAACAAGCCCTTAGATTGTTCTAACACATCTGGAATTCTCCATCACAATGCGGATTGTAAATTGTCATCAGGTGCTTGTCTCAAGAAGCACCATGCAAGTACATTTTCAGTTTGAAGATGAAGATCTGGCCAGAACAGATTTCCCATCAGGCAACATTCATTAGCTGAGACCATGACACAGGGTGAAGCCCCACCACAGGGCCCATTTTCAAGCTGCACAAGAGGTCCAAGCCTGCTGGGCAGCAGGTGACAGGAGACAAATATCCATGTCCACAGGGGAGAGTATCCAGGGATATTCTCCAGTATTAATTTCTGACAAACTCTGCACAACAGCAATTAGAGCAGAACAGGCAGGGCTAATTGCTTTGTTGCTAAGATAAATTCATTCTCAGAACAGTCAAGAATCATCCCAGAGATGTGTTGATAGTTTCCTGCTCAAGGAATAGCATCAGGATGATACAGACCTATATTCCAGAATAAAAAGGAAAAGAAAACCAAAAACCACTGTAAGTCTGAGATGAGCTTGGCACAAGCAGAAGGAACAAAGGTTCATTTTGCCAGGCGTAGAGCAGACAAGCCTGGTGATGCACAGAACAATTTGGCTGGAACCTTGGAGTTCTCAGAATGATCACTTACACTGAAATCAATTGAAAGAATTCCAGAGACTAATCTAGGTGAGATGCAAACCAAATCCTTAACCAAGACAAGTGGGGAACAAGTTGGGTGATTGTTTCCAGGGAGCTTGTTGTTTAAAACAAGCATTTCCAAGAAAAGTTTCCTAAAAGGAGGAAATCCTGTCACAGGAAAATATTTTTCTTCATCATTATAATTTTATTTTGATTTAAATTGCCATTAGATTAATCTTAAAAGCACTTCCCTGAAGGCACTTCAATGCATATTGGGTAAACAGAGCAAATACCATGAAACATATGTCCTCTAGCTAGTTGCTCATTGCTAGGATGAAAAGAAGCTTCACAATTGTTCCTCCCGTTACCCCTTTCTCTTTTTAGAATTAGTGACTTTAAACAGTTGCAGTTTGTAGTAAGTACCATTTCAAACAGCATTTGCCTGAATCAATTTGGACTTTTAATTATGTTGGTAGGTTGGATACAGTTTAGTTGTGTTTGAGTCTTTGCTGTTGTCTCCAAAGAGACAGTGACAGCTCCTAGATTTGCTTTACAATCAAAAGCAGTAAATTTGATCCATTAGTAAGTTACCATTTAAATATGACAAGTCCCAGAAAGTCTGAAAAGAAACTGGATGCTTATCAACTGTAAGCACTGTCCCAGCAACGTAGGGTCAGATAGCTCTGGTTCAGTGCCACAAAGTTGCACCTGTGTAAAAATTATCTTCTAGGGGAAGAGGTTAGAAGTCAAATGAAGGAAGGAGGCAGGATAGCATGCAAGACTTTTGTCAAGCAAGCAAACTTCAAGATGTTTGACTAAACCAACCACATGAAATGAATACATTAGTATCTTGCAAGAGATTAACTCCTACTCATACACAACTGTGATATGGTTGCAACATGGTCTGCTCAGGCAGAGAAATATGTTGTTAGACTCATGTTAAGAGGCACCCAGCCCAAGACTCTCCATCAACACTGATGTACTAGACAGCTGTCTAGAGACATGTGGACACAAGTTAAGTGCCCATAATCTATGCACTGTACCCACAACAGAAACCCTTCAGCACAACATAAGGGCCAGATAGAAGCACTCTCCAAACTGCCTGCTTACCTGACCTATACATTAGCATTTGCAGAGGTCCACATCTGACAGTAACACAGGTCCATCCAGCTTTTGGAGAATCCACTCCTTACAGGACACCCTTCTTCCCAACTGCTGCAACCACTAATGCATGCACTTGCATTAAACACAAGAAAGCAGGCCACTGCTGGGTGAGAGCAAAAATAAACTGTTGCTGACAACAGCACTAGAGGAGGCCACTCCAGCATGTTCAATACCTCCTTTCCATAGTCACCAAGCCAGGAAGAACAGCCCGGCTTTGCTTGTGCCTGGGGATGTTCAGCTGTCCAGGCACCCCTCAACTCTCCAGCTTTCAGATTTCAGCTACATCCAGCCATGACCTGTCCCAGGACAGATAGGAATCATCTTCCTCAGTTGTCTAACTGATAAGCCAATGCCAATACTACACATGTGCTGATGATGCACACCAGCTACTGCCTACATTGCCACACTGCTGCCCAGGCACCTGCCTAGATGGAGAAACCATAGATAACAAGAGAGGCAAACCATGCAGCCATGTGCAGAGGTGAAGATTGCCAGCTGGGGACAAAGAGCAAATGGAGCAAGTCCAGGCTGCCAAGTGATAAAGGCATATAGGAACAGAAGGCAGTATATGCATATAGAGCATCTCCATAGGCTGAGGGTGCTGATAGGGCACCAGGAATGATGGTCCTCATGATGCAAACAGTTTGCTCCTCACTTTGCACATTGCCCCCACCCAATGGTAATCAAGAATTTATCACTGTATGCCTAAAGAGCCACCACACAAAAATAAACCACATCCTCTATTCAACACCGCCGTAGGCCTCCAACATCTGGCCTGGCACCCTGTCACTAGACACATCTCTCACATCAACTGGGGCAACAGTTCCAGACAAATTTTCTGCTGCTTATTTCTTTGTTTCCAGCTCATTCTTCTACCTCAATTCTCCCTTGGCTCCAAGCAATAACTGGGCAATAGTGCATGCATTTCATATTTCCACTACCACAGGTTCAACACAGAGTACAAATCACAGAGACAGGTGGATCATGTCTGCAAGCCTCTGCAAGCTGGGACTGTGATTCCTCAGTCTATGAATAGCTGTCTCACTGACTAGCTGACAGCCCACACATCAAGAACTACAAAATATCCAGCACTATTACCACTCAAGGTTCTCCTGGTTTGAAGGCTGGCCTCTTAGCCATGTCAGACTTTTTTCCACTCTAAACAGTATTGGGAGACAACAGCAAGATCCTCACATACCACAGGTCCCTCATCTCTCCACAGCATGCCAAAAGTGCAGAGCGGCTAGAGAGCTGAGGTAGCTTAGGAATCTGTAGAGTTGCTTTAAGCTCAGTGGAACCAGAAGACAACATACTAACACAAAAGTCTGTCAAGACAGAGGAGATAAGAGTCCTGCGGCAGTGACTGCTATTTGTAGGAGAGAGGAGCAAACTGTACAGTCCTCTGATCATTTGCAGGAATAGCTGCGATGATATAGACCTGGGAATTTTTACTACCAGCTCTGTAAAAGGGATGTGGACACTACTGTCATTCATAGCTACATGAGTTTACACCAGTCAGTTTCACCTAAATCTGTCTGTTAGGTTACTTTCACAGAATCACAGAATCATTATGGCTGGAAAGGACCTCCAGGGTCATCAAGTCCAACCTTTCTTTTACAGCTTTGTAAGAGAGCCTCATTACAGCTATTAATATGTCTGATGCTATGCTATTGTAACTGGGGACTCAAGGTACAACATCATGATCCAAGCTAAGAACCACTTCCCCTAAACTTAAGCATTTCCTCAATTTACTCTCCCCAGTAACTCCAGCCTTTACACAACTACCATTAAGGTAAAGCCAACATTGCAGAGATGTTGTATGAACATTTGACATAACACAGGTCCTGTCTGGAGAAGGTGGATATCTAAACAGGCAGAAATGTAGGAAATAAAGGTATGTGATCCACCAGCCACGGCTAAACAGGGGGAGGATCCACATCTCATATCCTTGCTTTGTACCATTGCCAGGGCACTGCCACTATTAGCTACATCATCCTGAAGCAACTTTTAAGGTGCTTTCTAATTCCCTCTACTTCCTCCATGCAGAGACAGTACCACAAGGCATATGCTCTAGTATTTGTTCCTTGTTGCTCTGTAAACAAGTAGTCTGTACAGCTTCCAAAGGAATTCCTGGTCACTTACTTTGCAGTTATCATAAAACCAATATGTGTTTCCTGGTAACTTCTTTGAAATGTTTATACACCAAGAACAAATGATCATTTTACAGAAACCAAACAGCTCAAGTGCAGAGACAAATTACAGTATAGAAAAAAACTTGGTGCATTAAACTTAGAGTAGGCTAAATTCTCAAAGCATTTTGAGCTTTTAAGAAATATATACAAGCTGACACTTATTTGTAGGAAAACAGTTTTCCATGTTGGACAATGTCCACCCATTCTTTAAAATGAACTCAAAGGTAGTTTGAAAGATAAAGCTGGAATCTGTCCTTACTGCATGATTCAGTAATTAAGATAGCACTCTGCAAAGTCTTTGCATGAAGCCCCACACTAACCAGCTCCTTTTACATGGACAATAGTTGTTCCACCAAGAATTCATATAAGTCAAATGAAACAAGACCAATACTTTTCTTAAAGAATCCGATCCATAACTATTGAAATACTAGTAGTAAGGAGACAGTTTCACATCTAGCTTGAATGGTTTTGGTTCTGCATATTGTATTTAAGCACCTAATGTTAAATTTACTCCTTTGCTAGTGTTTCTGGGGTTCTCCCTCCCCCCAGTAAAACAGAGGTGTAATACAGATTAGTCACATCTGATACATTCCTGCACATTAGTTTTCCAGGCATTAGCAATCTGAGCTGAGCTCTGTGTAAAGCTCCCACTAAGAAAGCAAAATGCGGACAGATTTTGCCAAAGCTTGCTCAGATAGAGGGGATCCTTGAACTCCTCTGCAGAAGCCAAGCAAAATGCATTAGCTTGCACTCCCAGTATGCAGGGCCAGGGGGAAAACAAACAGAGCTAGCCTCACTTATTGGCCCTGTGCCCTTTCCACACCATAAAATGACTGAGGCAACATGGAAGAAATGTTCCCATAGACTGCTGAAACATACAGGCCAGCTTGCTTGTATTCTCATTTCCAAAGACCTTTGCTTTACTGACAGGATAAAAGCATTCTTCTTTTTGGGTGCCTGTATGATGTCCAGTGTTTCACCTTCTGTAACACAAAGTTTGACAGCTTCCATGCTGTCAAGGAATGCACTGAAAGTGATGCTGTGCAAGAGGATGAGAGGGAGAACGAGGTGCAGTTTTGTATGTAATGTGATCTACAGACTTTCATACTGCATGCAGCAGGAATAAGAGTAGTCATTAGTGAGATGAAGTATAAATTTTACACGCCTGTAGTCAGTTAATTGATCTTTCCAGAAACTTGGCAAAAGAAGAGTACTACAGCTATGCATATATATTATACTTAATGATGGCTATTATGCCTGCAGTCACAAGATTCAGTTTGCCTTTTGCTGCTAAAGTTGTACTGCAGCCTCCCAGATTTTGTAATAGTTACTTGACAAGGCAAAAAGTAAGTCCTGTGAAATCATGACCCTGATTAGTAAAGGGGCAACTGCACACCCCTCTTCATCTTCATCAGTCCCAGTGGGCTTATACCAACAATAAATTTGGTTCATTCTTTGAAGATGAAAAGTGCTATAAAGTGCACTTTATTAAAACCTTTATAAAGACTTGTTATTTTTGCTCATATACCTGCTGAGAGATGGTTTCCAGAAGTCTAACAGCAACCCCTGAACATGCGCACACACTTTACTTCCTGGCTTGGAGAATTCCTCTTAAAGTTGTAGGCCATTTTCCCAGCTTTTGGTGTACAGCTTCTTATATGCTTCAGGCTTGATCAGCCTTTCCAAAACCCAGTTAGTTATGTGATAATATAGCTTTACTATAAGGTAGAAGTGATACAGCACCTTAATAGATAGATATGATCCAGCAGACCAGGCTCAGTTAGATACTGATCTTGACTCCTGACCAGGCCATGAACTGGTGGGTTTTGGTTCAGATGTAGCAGTGCCAAATTCTCACCATCTTTGACCCCAATTAGAAATCTCCCACAATGATTCTAGCAATGTTTTCTTCCCCTGCATGATGACTTCTTTACTCAAGAAGAATCCTGAGAAGCCTGCAGGACCATTTTTTAAACTTACACTGAAAAACTTTCTCTTTCCCTTTTGGTGCAGAACCTCTGAATCACTGTTTCCCAAAACTCACATGAGGTTATTCTTTTGAGGCTGTTGACAGAAACATCAGTGCTAGCAAAAGAACAGCCCAGGTTCCTAGTACTCACACCATGATATAGATCTTCCAAGAAGGCCATCTTCAGGTATGCGCTATTAAAGCGGTGATCTTCCTACCAAATTGTCTGCTTAACATTTTCAAGCTCTGTTGTATGGATGCCAAGATTTCTGAGAAGCACTCAGAATAACCTCAAACAAATGCTTTGTTCAAATTGCTAACTGCAAGCCTGCCTCCTCAACTTTCCTTTTCTCCCCATTTAACCGCCCTAGCATTTGCTTCAATTTCTGTGAGCATTAACCAGCCAACTGGCTTCTCAGACTACACCTGCTAACCACCTTCACAAACCAATCAGCCTATCTTTGCCTAGAGAGCCTTTTTCCTAAACAGAAAAAATATTAAGAAGAATTAAGACTTAACATGAAGAAGAAAGTCAGTGAAAAAATGGCTATTGTCTTGTGCCACATGCAGCAATTAAGAGAAGCAAACTTTTGATTCAGTCACAAACACAGAAAAAAATGAACTAGAACAATCAGTCACATCTCTCAGTTTGTGTTCTTGTGCAGCTGAAAGCTGGTGAATGACAGTAGTTTTCCTGGCATCTGACAGTCAGAAATCCCTGCCTCAACCTTTACATCCCAGATGATATTTTTGCAGACATATCTTCTGATAGACTAACCAATGTCTATTAAGAATCTGTCTTGCTTGTGATTGGATTGTTCATGTCCATTCCTGTTCCTTCTTGTTTGGCAGTCAGAAGTGATCACAGCCTGTATTTTCCACCACCTCTGCCCCTTTCCCAAGCTGCTAAGAAGTCAGAAGTTTTAGAGATTCAACCTATTGTTGTGACAATCCTATTTCCAAAATCCAGCCCAAGTTTCTGTTAAGAATAGAAGAAAGATCAGAAAAAAAAAATCATGCAGACAACTCTTGCAAGCTACAGGCATGAGGAAGCTTTTCCTATAGCAAGTGTCTCTTGTAGCTGTGTGCCTCACCTCCTTCAAAGGCTATGTTTGGAAAGGACATGCTTTTCCTTTTTAGCAGAGCAGTTCCTTTGGAAGCATAGGCTTGTATAGGGAATGCAATAAATGAACACAGATCTCAGTTGTGTTGCTGCTTCATTCCACCCTGTTATTCTTTTTAATAGCTTGCCAACATGAAGGTATTTTCCATGAGACAGTAAACAAAGGGGTTTCACGTCCCTTATGCTTCCTTAATCAAGGTTGCTCAAGTCTCGTGTTTTAAGGCAGGAGAACACAGCTGATCCAGAACAAAGCAAGATTCACAGGGATTGTCACAATATGGAAGCAAGTCTGCTTCTGTTGAAGAATTTACTTTAAATTGTTCTCTTAAGTTCTAGTCACTACTGAGCAACTTCCCAGAGCATCGGTGTTAACCAAAAATGTATATGTATAGCAAGTTTTAGAAGTATAGTAACAAATTAAAACCATATACCTAATTCAGCTGTGTAGAATTCAGCTCTATACTGCCAGAGGAATAATATTTTTTAACTATTGCAGTTAAAGAGAAAAAAAACAACAACAAACAACAAGAAAGGAAGCATATTCAGCAGATGGTATATTCCCTTCTTTAGCCACTCTGCCACAAACCAAACAAAGCACATAGGACAGGATGGCAGGATAATCCAGGTGGGAATGGATGTGTGAGCCACGAGAGTAGTGCAGGTTGTCTTCATTTAATGTATTCATGTTGTTATATAAACACACACAGAGTATATACACAGATTGAAGTTCTATACACATACATTTCTGTTCTAGCTTTCTCTTGCACTTAAAGACATAGGCTACAAGCACAGCTCCCACATATCAGTGGCAATGCATCTTTGGACTAAACTTAGTTTATCTAACATCTCTTAGGCATGAAGCCCAGCTTCACTTTTAATACTGCTTTACATTTAACTTTTATTCACTCTACATGAACACCAATGCTCCCAAACAAATGCAAAGAAAAATACAGGGTTTGTTTTAGATTCTTAATCAAACATTTCCAAGATCTACATCAGTTTACAATAGAAATCCATCCCATCATGAGCTGCACCGCAACAGGGCGGGTGCAGGGGGTTAGGGGGGTGTGGACAGTATGGAAATAATCTAGGCCTTTATTCTTGATAGTTAACTTTTACATACACATGGCAGAACTTCATCATAACTTCACAGTTAATTCCTATGAATGCAATGTATTTTTTAAATTGGTACTTTAAAAAGAAGAAGACTAATACAGGCAACAGGCTTGCAAAAACTAATATTTTCCACATTCCTCTTACCAAATAATTAAAGGATGTAAGTCTTTTTTGGGAGATACGGAGAGAAGTCTTAGAAGTCACACACCTGCAATATTAATATAGCTTACTTCCACTTTCCCTGCATTTTCCTCACAGTAAACATGAAAGTACAGAAAAACAATAGCTACTGTAGCGTTACCTCAAGCTGCATCTCACACTTACTCCAACTCTTCCACCATAACAACCTTATCAAATAAACCCCCTGTGCTCTCAGCTTTTATACTCACCTGCCACCCAACTGCAGCTCATTAAGTTGCACACCTGCAGTGACTTAACTTGGGCTTTACTCAGCTCTTAACCCACCCCAGCAACAGCAAATTCATTTGCTCTTCACACTATCATTAAATACTGTCTTCTCATCAGGGTTTTCACAGCTATAATACTCTCTGCCAGCTTCCCTGAGAAATCAAACCACTAATATTCAGCAGATATCTGAAGAGCTGCTATTTACTATGCCAAGTACACCCAAATATGTAACTATTTAGGGACCAAAAAGGTGATTTCCAGCCTAGGTGATGTGGGTGACCATTGCATCGGTACAGGCACAATCGGTTATGTAACTGCATATCACTCAATACTTCAGTGTATCAAGAGGTGCAAGAACCATTTAAAGCTTTTTCATTTAGCCTAAACACAATTTTAGCTAAAAATACTTATTATGAGGACAGACTCTCCATAAGAATATTGTGACTTTTAAATGCTGTCTGTATTTAAATTTTCTGGGAAGCATATGCTGTTCATGTATCTCCTATATATGCAGAAAGAAATAGAGCAGATGTGAAGTTAGAGCTGCCCACCAGGGAGCTTTGCTGTGGGTGTCTTTACCACCAGTCAGAATTCTAGAGAAGCTCTGTTTGCAAATCATTTCATGGCCTGTTCTGCGGAACTAAAGTAAATTTCTGAGCACAGAGTAAATGCTACAGGCAGAGTTCCCCAGAGGGAACTCATGGTGGAGATTTTCTTCTTGTGAGCCTCTACCCATAGGGCTGGATTTATGCCTGAAGTAACTCTAATGATGTTGTTAATATTACATGAGGGATCAATTTCCCTTACCCCATTTGTTTCACTTTTAAATCTAAAGAGGCCAGGCCAGCCACTCCAAAAGAGTAAACCACCTTACTTCCATTTCCACCTGCACAGCTACAGCAGTTCAGTGCCAGCTAAGAACCTGTCCCAGTGCCCCTAATGGTGGGTTAGACTTTATGGTCAACGTGTGATGACTTTCTAGTGAAGGATGTTGACACTAAAATAGTCCCAACCAGTTTAGAACTGGATTCAGGTTACCTCGGGTTGGGGTACTGGGGATTGAAGGTATGCACAACCCTGTCCAGCTTAAGATGTTAACAGTGGTTGAGTACAAGAGGCAGGAGGCAGCAATGGCATGTGTATTGCCTACAGTGCTTGAGATGTGTCATTTCTAGGTGGGTTAATAACGATCAAGAGTCTCACTCCTCACAGATAGCTGGTAACTATCCAAGGCAGCATTAGAGGCTAGGTTGCAGGCACAGAGTAGACACTATGGCCCTTAAAGCCCTGAGAGCTGCCATTTCTGAGTTAGCCAGAGGCTGTGGTGCAGTCAATCCAGAAGCTGTCACTCCTGTGACATGTTCTCTCTACTTTCCATCAAATGCTGCTGACCTTCATGCCCGCAGAACTGCTTTTGCAAACGCAGTACAAAGTTCCATGGTTTCTGTGCTCCATTTCACATTGGCCACATGACTTATGAGCAGAAATCTTGTAAAAATGGAATTACAGCTGCATTTCCTTCGCTGACAGATTGGCAAACATCTTATAAATCAGTGCTAGTGCCAAAATCCCTGCCAGTGATCAACAGATTTTATCAAGCTTTGATAGCCTCCAAAACCAAGCTCCACAGAATCTTGTTCTAATTTATTATTAACTTGCTATTAGAAAATGTCACTGAACTAACAATATTTGGTACACTGCCAAATACACAAAACATCTGCAGCACCTGAAAACAAATTATATCTTGTGATAATCTAAAAATACATACTCCTTATTGTAACCTGGAAAGAATAGGGAAAGTAGCTTGATTATAAAACCAACACAAATCCTGTGCACCATGTAATCAGTCTCACTTTATGCACTGACTTTCTTCACATCTGTGCAAACGAAGCCATTTTTACAACACAGAAAGAGCTGTTGCACATAATACATGCAGCTATGAAACCATGAGTGCTGCTACGTGTTGAGTCTTAAAATGGAAGGTGGCACATCTGCTTTTGGCACAGGAGTGTAAATCAATCCAAGATGTTTATTAAAGAGTAACAACCTGTCCACACGCTTTCTTCCATCCAGCCTTGGTTTTGTTCTTGCTTTGTTATTTTCCTGGCAGTTAAATATGGGCTCTGCACATTGAAAGTATGTGTTGTTTCTTCATGTACGGATAACATAACATGTCACATAATTTAACAAGTATGTGATGGGGAATGGTTTGGACAAAAACGCAAGGCAAAATGAGGTGGGGAGGAAAGGGTAAGTGCAAGCAGCTATACCACAGTGACAGAAAGGTTTTTACTCTGGATAGGGCAACTATGTTTCCTAATACTTTTCAAATGAATAATAAGACCTAGATTTTATTTCATGTTCTAGCTCTAGGCAATTAGTGAACAAAATTTGCAACAGTGAAGGATGGTGAATATTTTCTTCCTCATCAATCAGAGGCATGAGCAAGCATTAAAGAATGGAGTAGTCAATACGGTTTGACTTTGCATTTAGTGAAGGTATCTATACCTTCCATGACTGGGTCAGCCTGAGCAGCAGTGGTAGGAGCCTAAATCTTTCGGCACTTGCATAGGTCGACAAGCAGGAAAGACAATGCAATATTAGCACTGGTCAATATTGGCACTGGCCAATATTGGCATTGGAGGTTGGCCCTTTCTGGAGCAATTGCTGATGTATTTGGCACAGTCTGTAACGTGTTCCTCCTCCATTGACTGAGGAGCTCTAGGGTCTGCTGTAGAACAGAAGTCCCAGGACAGCAATATCTTTTGCGGGCAGCCTCTTTCATGGGCTACCTGCATGAAGCAGCACTTAGGAGACTGGAAGTGAGGAAGACAGCAGTAGCTACATGCCTGTGGGTAGAGCCTGGGATATGTAGTGCTCCTTCCTCTTCCATCAAGGGAAGCACAGAATAGTGTCCTTGGATGCCTGGAGAGAGGTACACCCCCACAGCTGGGCAGGAGGAGCAACCCATTTTGTGTCTCAGTGAAGGACTGTAGCATGAAGTGTAGCATGCTTTTTAGTAACCACAAGTTGAAAGAAAATACCATGGATGTGTCCTTCTTGACTTCCAGGTCATAAGGTGATAAGAAAGTGATGCTGTCCTTCAAGTGCACTTTGGAAACAAGACATGTCCTTTCAGACACCGATGGGCTCATCCACTGGAAAGACAATCTCTCTTTTGTAGGCTGGCAGTGGAAAACCACTGTGCTTTCCTGGCTCATTTTTACGAGGCGAGGTTGGAGGACAGACTGGTTGATGGGAGATGGTCCAGAAAGGCTTGTTGTGCAGAACTGGGGATGGTTGGGGGAAAGTTTCAACAGAGAGGTCCATGCTAGATAGGGAATATGGGCTGCTGGAGGTGTGCCACCCAGTGTATTATACCTGCACATTTAATTGACTAGACTGATCTCCAAACATCTTCTGTAATTGTTCATTTTGCCTTTGTTAAAATGGTCGGAATATATTCAAAGGCCAGATTCCACGTGCATATGTTTCAGCGCTAATGTTACCTGTCAGCTCTGTCCCAAGAGTAGCAAAGACTGCTGTAAATTTGTTAACTGGGTCTCTTTTCATCTGGAGCTGAAACATCACTGCACAAGTGACCCAGGTGGATTTGCTCAGCAACACAGGACATACCAGGACAGAATTTATACAGAAGTTACTGCTGCAGGCTAGAATTATCGTGATCAGAGTTGTTACAGTACATTAGCCAGGATAAAAATATTAATTAAATTAAATAAAATAAAAATACAGTAGAGCAGAAAAGTAAAAAAGAAAGCCAGTGCAATACTTTGTCCAATTTATTCCACACACTCTGAAGTTTCTCTTTTTTGAAATTGTCTTTTTATTTTCTTTTCTTCCATAGGCCTGATAATGGGACTCTGTGGAACTGAACCTTTTGCAAGTCGCTGGTGCCAGCTTTTTGCAGAGTGCCTCGGATAGGTGTCTTCATTTGCATTTCATTTGGTCTTTCTATGGCTGACACATACTGCTATTTAAATGAATGCTTTTGAACTTGGATATATTTATTTTTCATGCAAATGGGTGCTGCCTCCCTACTGAAAACACCAACATTTCTTTCTCCCTATGAAAAGTAGGGTAAAGAGCAATATATCAGGGCTGAAGGTGGGTTGGGAAGTTACTTTTCTTTTTAAGCTTAAAAAGAGAGACACACACAATAGTGAAGTATCAAAATATTGGCTAATTCTTCCTTCTATCCAAGATATGGTAAAAGCAGTATTACATCTTTTAAAGAACAGGTGAGGCAGGGAAGGTGCCAAGACACAGCAGTCTGGTCCCACTACCCCGAGGCATTCTGAGTAGGGCAGTTAGAGGAGTACGCACAGAAGTGAGAGATGCTACATGCTGCCAGCAATTTTAAGGTGCTCTATCTTATCCTTCCCCTTGAAGGCCATGACTCATTTTAATTAGAAATTAGGTGTCCTCTCATTTTTAATTTTTTGGAAGCTATTTACCAAGAACCATAGGCTGAACCTACAGAACACCTTACGGGGAAGAAGGAAAAAAAAACAACAAATCCTTGGTTCCTGCATTCATGTCTTCAGGCTTTTCTTTACCTTTAATGTCCAGAAATGTACTTTTTAACACAAGGTGAACATGGAAGTTCTCCAGTAACCACATGCCTGAGCTGGAACTTTCTGCTCATCAAATAAAAAAACCATATCCCATGCCCCCCCAGCATCAGAAGGTCGGTAAAATCTGAGTTACATCCACACCTGATCTCTGCCAGGCAAAGAGGCGTGTGACACTGAAGCATGTGGACTTTCTCACCCCTTTTGCCATTGGCCAGGCACCCATCTTGCAGCAAAAAAAAGCCACAGTCTGTGCCCACTAGCACCCATGCCAGCAACATTAGCAAACGGAGCTGAGGCTGAGCTTCCCTTTTAATCACAGAAGTCGTCGTTTTCTTTCAGTGTCAGTGGTTGTTGTTCCAGCCCAGGCTTTCTACATGTTACTCCTGGATTAATGAAAACTTGAAGTGCTGCTTGCCCTGCAATACCAAATTTATGGATGAGGAGACAACTTCAGTCTGCCAGGTGATAATTTGGCATCCTTATGTCAGTGTTAAAATCCCTTCAGCTGTAAATATTTATTGAATATGAAATATACTCATATACTCCAGCCAGCACATTACTATATGAATAAACCTAACCTTAAATAAATCATGTGCATTTCATCTTTTACTCAGTTTATAAAATTCTTGCTTCTTGCTCTGAGCATTCTTAGCTTAATACAGCTACTCAGAAGTAGAGCAATTCACAGTCTCCCGTGATTTCTTTTCCAACACAATGTTTTGCTTCTTACATTTCAGCTCTTGGAGCTTTTGCAAAGTTTTGATTTGATAGGACAAGAACAGTGAGGGCATTAGGACCACGAGAAAGACGCACACATTGCTCTGTATTATGTCTGGCAAAGTGCTTCCTGACTGAGTGCTGTAGTTATGTGTGAAACAAAGTCAGGGACTGACTAGTTCTCATCTGTTGATCGCAGTTAACTTGAAGCCTCTGAATGGGGGAGAGCTGTCAGATCTGCTTTCAGAGAGAAGGCGCGTCAATCCAGGCAGCAACTGGAAACTTTGAAGAAGCAGGATCTACTCCGGAAGGAAACTATAAGAAATGGAATTTCTTTTAACTTAGAATTTAAAAGGGAAAAAATCAAAACGTTAGTTACTTTTTTCATCAGCTAAACATTTGCTTTCCTAACCGAGCCGGGACTCTGTAAAATAAAGGATCTACTTGATCTCAGTGTAGCCATGCTACGTTTTACTATAGTATGTGCAATATTAATAGGAATGTTGTATTTTGTCTTGTAAATAGAGAGGAAAGCATGAAACAGCATCAGTGAAATGCGAGGGGAACAAAAAAGTTCTCTTGGCAGATAGTGAGAACCAGGGCTTTGCTGCAACCCGAGGACTGGAGTTTGAGGAAGATCCAAGTGATATTTAACATGACCATCTGTATCGTTTTGTCACCAACAGTATGTTCTTGAGGAAGAAGTGCAGATATGGATCACGTAAGCTGCAGTTTCTCTTGTTGTTGCTAACGCTGGGCTTCTTGCTATTGATGGTTACAACGCTGAACCCACCACCCAGCAACGAGGGCAAGGAAGAGACTTTCCAGCCTGCGGAGTTCAGCCTCCGGGACGGGTACCAGATGGACTTTGCGGAGACCCAAGAGATGCTGGAGACGCAGGAGGAGAGCCAGCAGTACTACCCTTTGGACGGGCTGTCGCCTTTCATCTCCCTGCGGGAGGACGAGCTGATCGCGGCCGTGGTGTCGCCCGCCGGCAGAAGGAACCAGAGCAAGGCCAGGAAGGGCTATCGCCTGGTGAAGCAGCCGGGCAGGCGGCCGGGGGGGAAGGCCGAGGGGGCCGCGGGGCCGCAGCTCCTGCCCCTTCCCCTGCAGCCCGGGGAGGGGGGC
>VZZY01025077.1:0-26235 GCA_013400335.1 Eurystomus gularis | reverse complement strand
CTGTCTGTCTGTCTGCCGGCCCGCCCCCCTCCTCCGCAGCCCTCCCTGCGCAGGGGGGGACGCGGGTGGGTGCCTCGGTTCCGTGGCTGCTGTAGCGGAGGCCGCCGCAGCTTTCACCCCCAGGACGCCGTGGAGAGACATCCCAGACAACACGCTAAGGAAGGCGCAGGACACAGATGTTTTCTAGTGGTCATTGTCGCACGTTTAAAGACAGCTGGTGGCTCTGTCTGTGCCCTCTAAGGGGAAGATCTTAAGGGAAGAGAAATAAGCAGAGCGTGTTCCACACTTGCTGGCCGGGGTCGGTGTTGGTTCGGGTGGCTCCGCTGAAGAGTGAGATGCCAGTACTGCTTCAGTTGTTTTCACCATGCTGCACTGGCAGCTCTTTGAGCTGTGTAATGCTCGAGGCAGGAGTGATGACCCTGGTTTGCTGCCTGTGATGTGAGCCAAAAAACAGGTTTCCCTTGGCAGCTGAAGAGCCATCCAGCAAGAGGCAGTTTTGTTAGTTCTAATCTCTGTATGATTTAGGCCACGGTCTCAGAGCTCTTGGATGAGTTTTCCTGGCTGACTAGTTACAGCCTAAAGAGCCATCAACACCACCTTTTGTGGAGCCCAGACCGAAACTACAGTTCTGAACACCTGAGGCTTCGCAGTTGTGCAGATCTAAATCCGGATCATAAACCTGCAGCAGAGGTCCTCTAAGACAGTCCCATCCTTTATGGCACAGCACACAAACCACTTTTTAGCCCTGTGAGGGCCTAGCTCACAACTCTGTCAGTCCCGTTTTACAGCAGTGTAAAATGAGAACAAACCAGTAATGAATCCGACTGTCTGTTACTCTATTCTGTTTGAACCATGCTGTTCCTAATCGTGGCTGGTTTTATTTAGTTAGAGAGAAACCGACCACTCGGAGGCATTTCAGTGAGTTAGCTCCATGGTCTCAGTCTCTCTCATTTCACTTGAAATTAGATGGCAAATTCTTCACACCAGAAGCTGTTGCCTACTAATTGTGAAGCATTTCCAGACACTGTGAGCTAAGGCTGGCCAAACTTCACACTTACATACTTCATGTTTGCTCTTAAACCAGCGCGTAAGATGTAAGCTAAATGCCATGAGATATACTGAGCTGCTGCTCCTTAGAAAATCCGATAAAGAGGTCTGTTGGGCTTCGCATTTCAGCAGCATACCCACCGTTTCTTCTTGCGTGAGTACAGACCCCTACTGGAAATAAACCAGAGCCTGTGGGCTGGGCACTGCCTTGACAGCCCAGGATCCAACCTCCTCACCTGCAGAGCAGTACTTTGTAGACCTCTCTCATCTGACCCCAGCTTCTAACATAACCCACATCTCTTTGCATGCCTTTCCAGATGATTGTTTTATGCTACTTTTCAGAAAGTGGATGCATAAAACAGTCCCTTCCAGCACTCCTACCGATCCCACGGTAAAAGAGACCCTGGCAGGTGAATCAGGTACCTTGCTTTGCCCCATTTACTTTGAATACCAGTTCTGATGCTTCCAGAGTTTCTGGGTGAAAAAGCCTAATAACTTGTCCAGCTGTACTAGAAAGTTGTTCTTCTGCATCAAGGCTCATCCTCTGAAGTGCCTTCATCCCTCAGAGTGCCTTCTGCCAACTGCCTCAGCTGGTCCAGTTGCCGTTGACACCCACCTGGGACACTGGACCCGGATCAAGCTTGCCGTTGTGACTTTTATGATGGGGGTTCTGTCCAAAAAAAACCTGTTTTCCCCTCTTGGGCTTGAGCATTAAAGGTATCCAGGCAAACAGAAACTTACAATGCATCTGAAAAGGTTTTAAGTTTCATTACAGAAGTATAGCTTCCACTTCAGTGCTGTTGGGAGCTGAATCTTAATGAGACATTTTCCTGAAGGTAAGTGGGAGTCCCGTCGGCAGTGCCTTCGCCGTGTCAGAATGGCTCTGCTGTTCATTGCTGCATGTGACAATTCCTTATTTTTCACAAATTGGATTAAATCACTATGTCTCATATCAGTCACAGCCCTGACTTTCTGAAATGCCAGTTTATGATGGACAGCCTATGAAACTGCTCCAAATTACAGGGAAGTTATTTCTGTATACCAGTACCCTTTCGCATTTTTCTAGAGATTAGACATCTATATTGCAAGTCTTTGCCAATCTCCCTGGCAACTAAACACTCACCACCTAGGCTATGTATTCAAGTACAGTTATTTTCAATCCTTTTCCAATTAAGATTCCGCAACAGCCTCATTTTCTTGCTATAACTGCAAGCATTATAATATTATAGTGCAAAATATAGGTGCTTATAGCTGTGCTGAATGTTCCTGTTTGGGAGCTGCCTGGTAATTAAAAGGACTGCATCAGATCCTCTCTTCTCTTAATGACCTCTAGATTCTTCTGCCTGAAAATATAAACACTGGCAAGTTGTGAGAGTGTCCTTTTCTCCATCCTGATGAAAATGGAAACAATTATCCCATATGAAACTGAAATAACAGCATTGTTGATTATAGAAAATTAGTAAACCAAGGACAACATTGCAACGTAAAAATCATCAAGAAAATTTGCCTTTCTATACAAAAAAATATTGATGTGAAATATTATAAACTTTAATAAATAATTGTAATTGCGGTCATTCAAAATTTATATTCTCAGTGTGTCTATAGTATTCTTTCATTTGTATTTGTTATTAAATCCTTCAGACTATGGATTATCTTAAATGATAAGCAGCTTTGTGTCTGGATAGTGTCTGGCATCCTAGGGCCTCAGTCCACAAGTAGAAGCACTAAGTAAAATGGTAATAAACATAGCAATATTAAAATGATGTGCCTTACATGCGCTTCTGCTGAGTAGCTAGTTGTTTAACAACCACTGTGAAATCTTTATGATGATTTGTTTGGTGATACAAATGCTGAAGTAACAATGGGCCACATTCAGCCAGTTCTATAATTTCTTAAAGAAGTTCTTGCTGCTAGAGATTAAATGAGTTAGGAAATGGAATTACAGCTACTGAGGAAATGAAAATATTTTAAACTGTGTTTTCTAATGTAAGCAAAGCAGATACATAGGCACAGCCTTTGCATCTCTACAATGGGCATTTGAAGGCCTTTTCTGGAAAATGTGCATCCTCATGCCAGTGTAGTTTGTCCCGTGCCTCTGAACCAAGACTGGTACATCAGAAAACACTTTCTGTTGTGAGGGCGATTTGTAGAGCCTTTACTTACATTTATGAAACAGCCGTTGTTTGACAAGGGTTTATAGGTTTACAGTTTCTGTGAGGAGGAATAGGAAGTGGTTTTCATAAATGCTTGAGTTGTCAAAGTAACATCTAACTTCACAGTAGTTTTGATGGAGGTTATTGCAATGTCATGGGTGAAATCTTGGTCCCGTGGAAAACTGAGGAGCTGTGGGCCCCCGCTGGCACTCGAGCATCCATAGGAATGCCATACGGTGACCCATGCAGCCAGGCGTCTTGCACTGCATTGTGTCAGTACCTGGAGTGGTACAGCAAGTAGCAGAAAATGGCATAGAGAGAATCTACCTCATTCACCATGATTCGTTTTCATTGGAAAAAGCAACCTGTACAAACTTTATAGGCAAAATACATTCACTTTATTAAATGTATCTATATTTGTTTTCATTGCCCATTTCTTTCCTGTACAGGACTGAGATGTTGGCTTCATTCACTAGGATCCTGGTCAGGCAGTCCACAGGTACACTGATCTGTTGTGGAGATGAGTTATTTTACTTGTTAGTTTTAAAGGTACTGCATTTTGGTTTGCTCTTTTCTCTGTTACCTGAGAAAATGTGGAAATTGATGGAGGCTGACTGACCTGCTTTATCACCCTCTCTGCTTTGTCTAATTGTCTTTTCAGTTTTTCTTTGCCTCTGGACCATTTCTGTTTGAGCTCTGTATTTTTAGGAAGCCAGAGTAGAAAAAAGTATCCCAGAACACAGCTAAACTTTTCTCTTTTTGTATTTTAATTTTTATAGTGTCGTTCCCATATTTTCACTTCATATTCCAGTCTTGGACACCTTAATACTTCCTTTTCTTCATTAGAAGTGAGCTGAGATCTAAACAGCTGCTTTCCATCCCTGAAGGTTTAGGTGTAGCTTACAACTTTGCTCTGACAAAAAAAAGTAGCCAGTTGTACCATTGTTTCCAGTGTCTCCTTTATTTGATCCCATGCAGGTGCCTACAGCAAGAATATGACTCCAGTCTGCCTACTGCTAGTGTCATCATCTGTTTCCATGATGAAGCCTGGTCTACTCTGCTGAGAACTGTGCACAGCATTATGGACACAGCCCCAAAGGCGTTCCTCAAGGATATCATCCTGGTTGATGATCTCAGTCAGCAAGGTAGCCCCCATTTCTCTGTATGTGACCTCTTTTTTTCCAAAGCTTTGGGGAAGAAACTGTCCTCCTTCAAGAAGTGCGTAAAGAAAGTAGAAGGGAAAGAGGACGCTCAGGAAGTGAGCTAAGCAGAGCCCTGAGCTGGCTGCCAGATTTCACTCTTCCATCCCTAGAATGCAGCTTAGCTGTTCAACTTTGAAATATGTTTCTTTTTTCCTCATCGTTTCCAATCACTCTGAAGTTCTTACTTTAAGATCACAGTATGCAAATCTTAGCCTTCCCACTGGACCAGATCTGCTGTAACAATTTCCAGACTTAGATTTGGCTGAGGTGTAGAGTGGAAAACTCCACATTGCTAAAGTAATCTGAAGTGCTTGGGAAAGCCAGACACCTGTAGTATCTCACTCTGATCTGCACCTTTTATGAGATGATGAGAGCATCCTCCTTTTGCTGAAAACAGGAGAGGAGGCTATTAAGTTTCCCACGGGAATCTTAGTTTCCATTAGTCTCTACTTCTCTTTGACATTATGGTGCTTGGCCATGTAAAACAAATGTCCCCCAAAACATTTTACCAGCAAGAAGTAGCATCTCCTACTACGTGTTGCTTTTCTATAACAGCTTGAATCAAAGCTAAGTTCAGTGACCATTCCGTTTCTTACAGGGCCCCTGAAGTCAGCTCTGAGTGAATACATCTCTAAGCTGGATGGTGTGAAACTCATCCGGAGCAACAAGAGGCTTGGAGTCATCCGAGGTCGGATGCTAGGAGCTGCACGGGCAACTGGGGATGTGCTTGTCTTCATGGATTCACACTGCGAGTGTCAGAAAGGATGGCTGGAACCCCTCCTAGCCAGGCTGTCCAGCAACCGGTAAATATCCCCATGATGTCTGAGCTCCCTGCATATGCTAATTTCTGCTGAAAAAGATATACTTGGAAAGATTTGGGTTGGTTTTTTTTTATCCTCTCTTGGTTACCTTCTTCCTTCTGGTCACATTGCTTTTATTTTCTACCTTATCACTACATGCATCACTCTGATATATGGGAAGCAAGATAGGTCACACAGCCGATTACCCTCACTTCACACCCAGTATCACTGAAAGGTCCGTGTTTGTATCCAGTTAGAGCTATGAGAGGCTTCTTGGTTGTCTGAATTAAAAAGGTTGCAGTCTCCAGCTGTTTGCAGATTGGCAAACATCCACCAGAGAAACTACTGCAAGACTCCATTATTTTTATTTTTTAGCTGTCTCAGTGATGAAGCCAAGGATAAAATGCTTTGTCCTCCTGATCCAGTTTGGCTACGTACCAATGGCACCTGTGCCAGAGAAAAAATAGACTTTCTGGGCAGCCTAGACAGTTCTAGCTAATCATGGGTACTGTCACTGACACCAAACTGAGGGAAAGGTACAGATTTGTATTTTCTGAGTCTTTCATGTTTAGGTTGGTGCTTGGGCCTGCTCTCTAATGTACAGCTGAGCTCATCTATGCAGTCCCTAATTCTTTCAAGAGAGTAAATCACTCCAAATGTTCCAAGAATTACATGGCAGTAAATCCTTTATTAAAGGGACTTTTCTGAAAGAAAAATTTTTACATTAACTTGTCTATCATTACCCATAAGCCACTTGGGAAAAAGTGCATAATTGCTAGAGGGGGTAAGAGGAAAAAAGTATCTTTAAAACTCTTACCAGACCATTAAATAGTCATACTAAAGACCTTTAAAAGCTGTTTCCAGACACTGGAACAAGCTGCTTCTATGGCTGATTATGTTTGCTTATAAGAAAATTAATATGGGTTTTTAGAAATGATTACATCAAAATTATTAAGAATACTGAAAGCAAGAGTAATGCTGCCCTAAGATGTCAGGAATGTTCTTATATAAAAGGTCCTCCTTGGAAAAGCAGATTATTTTTTGTCTGCTGACTTATTAAATGGTTTATTATGAATATACTTCATGATTCTTCTGCCTTGAGGTATGGTCTATGTTGATGTTCATGCATGTAGTGATTCACTGTCAAAAATTATCCCTGCTGCGGGAAGCACAAAGCTACCAAGCCTACTGTCATTCTGAGATTTCTGTAGCACCGTCACCAGGACACGAGAAAGGGATTCTCTTCCTCATAGGGCCGATGTGCTTGTTCATTCCCCCAGGAGGGAAGAATTTAACACTGAGGGTTAGTTAATGGCTGATTGGATTAATGGAGCAAAGGTGGAAGAGTGTTTGGATAATAGTGTGGGTCACGTCATCCCTTTCAGTGTGCTGTATCAGCCAGCGTGTCTGACCCTGCAAGCTTTGTCACTGCCAGTGTGGAGAGCCTGTGCCATTCTCCAGTGCACCGGGAAGACGTGCTCTGAGGCACCTGGCAATCACTTTCCCTCACGGTCCCTCTTTCCCCAGCTGAAGAATGGTGATAATAACACTGATCTGATAAGGAGGTTAATTCATGATTTTTCATATATTGCTTGTAATGCTTGCGTGGAGATCACTGTGGAAATGTAAAGCATTAGCATAGTCAACTCGGCTTCATTTAGCAGTTGAGGAGCTGTTAAATTGAATCATGTGCACTCCATGAGACTACCCAAATGAGGAAGGCACAGCGAAAAAAAGCTTACAGTGACTGGTGAAATATCCAGCTTTCCTCTTCTTAATGTACGAGTCGAGTCAAGCTGCAACTCATGCACTTGTGCTGGAGAGACAGGACAGGAAAACAATCCCCTAGAGTGAGTGAGCGAGTTGTTTGCTGGCAAGTGAAAATCCAGCCTTTCCAAAGCTAAAACCTTTGCAGGAGCTTAACGGAGCTGGAGGCAGATTTTAACTTTGAAAATTGTGATTAAGCCTAATTTTCTAGAGTGCTGATCAGATCTACCACTATTATTGTGACCTGTCTTCAAGCGATGGCAAGAGAGCACAAAAAGGGAGATAGCTCCAGTTCTTGGTAGCCTGTGATAATGACAAACAGGACTTGCTCTGGGTGATGACACTTCATCTCCATTTGTGGTGGTCTTTTTTACTAACCCAGTCAAAATTATTTTCCAAAGAAGTATTAAATCTTTCTAAAATCATGACACATTCATTTATGGGCACCTTGACTGGGACTAGTTCCATGAACCATGCCGAACAAATGGGCTGGGAAGCTGTGCATCAGCTTAGTACATTGCCTAGGGAACGGTGCAGCAGTTGGTAAAGCGTCCCGTGACGTTTTGATTATTCAAGGATGAATACCATAGGCACCTGGACAACATTAGAAAACCAGATGAGATGCCCCACAGATCACTTCATTTGACAACTGTTTGTGTTCCAGGCTAGTTCCAGGTGAGTAGCATGGTGGATAGTAATGCAGCTGTGCTGTTATTACAGTCATCTTTTGAGGGGTTTGCTTTTTCCAGGAGACTGCAGGAGGCAGCTGCTATGTTGTGTTTGGTTCAAATGCAATGAAAGGCAGAGGGGACATATAATGAACTGTGCCATGAAGCCTTGAAAAAGTGATTCCTTTAACCTAAAAACAGTGACCATCATGCTGAAACTGGATGATTTTTTTTTTTTTTTAAAGAGCCAAAGTGCAGTTCTTGACAAGGCTGCATAAAAGCAAACTGAGCTTTGATATCCTTGGCAAGGAATTCCACCTCTAAAAAAGACTTGGGCACCATACCCATGGCAGAGGGGTAGCTTGCAAAAGGGTAGCTTGCCCTTGGGTCTTTTCCCCTGCTCCTTGTTGTAAGGGCTGTTTCCCTCTGTGCTGGTGCACTGCCTATACCACAGCTGAAATACTACATTAGGAAATGAGAAGAGAGGCTCTGGGGAGACCCTACAGTGACCTTCCAGTACCTGAGGGGGGCCTACAGGAAGGCAGGGGAAGGTCTGTTTAAAAGGGTTTGTAGTGATAGGACAAGGAGCAATGGTTTTAAGCTAGGAAAGGATAGATTTAGGCTTGATATTAGAAAAACGTTCTTTAACATGAGAGTGATAGATCAGTGGAATGAGCTGCCCAGAGAGGTAGTGGAGGCCTCATCCCTCGAGGGATGTCATTCAAGGTCAGGCTAGATGGAGCTCTGAGCAACCTGACCTAGGTAGAGATGGCCCTGCTTGTGTAGGGAGGTTGGACCAGATGACCTCTAGAGCAGGGGTCCTCAAACTTTTTAAACAGGGGGCCGGACTATAGTTTGGAAAAAAAGGAACGGATTCCTATGCACACTGCACATATTTTATTTGTAGTAGTGCACAAAAAAAACAGGAAAAAGAATGCCGTATCCGGCCCACGGGCCGTAGTTTGAGGACCCCTGCACTAGAGAGAAGGGAAGTATTTTTTACTAAAGTTGAACAGCTCCTTCATCTCTTTTCATCTGATTCTTCACTTCTCAGTGGCCCATACCCCAGCTTTTCCAGCTACCAAATATATAAACCACCTGTTTTCTACCTTCTCACAGGCTCAGGAAGCATGATGTTCTCTATCCAGAGCCCACAGAACCCCAGCATCTGAGCATGCATTTCCTTGCTACCATCCTTGTTTTGCAAACCTTCCATATACTTCACATGTAACAGCCTTCTTCCTGGGATTTCTCTTTTTGCCTGATCCTTTTATATCCTCCATTTATCAGGATATATAACACTCATTTCAAATTCAGTAATGTTCTGCATTGACACGGTATGTTACGTGAAGATATGCTATCTCTTTACAATCTTTCACAGTTGATCAGGATCAGTAGGTGACCTATGTTAAAGAAGTTAGGGTAAAGAAACTGAAGATGAAAATCTAAAGCCAATAGCAAATATTACTGCCAAATGTAGAAGCAATGAGAATTCAGGCATGATTCATGGCACAGTGCCCTGACTGTCCAGTGTAAAGTGGTCACTCTGCAGATTTTGGTACCCCACATACAAATTGGAATACTCTAACAAAAAAGATAGGTTTGAAAGATTTTTTTTTTTTTTTTTTTAAATAAAGCATTCCCTAAGCACTCTACCTGGCAGAGATTTGAAGTATATGCCTAGTGCTTAGCACAAGAGTAGTCCATCAATTCAAGGAGACTGCTCATATGCCCTAAGTTAGTCTGGAGTTGGTTTTAAGGCAGTATTTAAGTACTCCTTTATATATACTATAGCTTTACTATTCCTGATCACTGTATTTTATCTGCTTATTAACCCTATCAAATTTCAAATGTTTTGCGTTACTATTTCCTTGAAGACTTTAGCCATCCAACAGTGGGCTGTCAGTGAGAATGCAGTGTGCTGTGGAACCAGCTTGGGTTCTCAGTTACTTGACTCCAGACTTCACAGAGCCAGAGAACTTGGACTGCAGGGATTTCCTAGCTATCTAGTTTTTGCAGGGAGTGATCCACTCTGAAACTGGTTGAGGAAAAGACATCATTTTCAGGTTTGGTGTGGTTTTTTTAAAGGGAGATTTAAACAGAGTAAAATCTGTTGACTTCCCAGCAAAAGAAAGTATAAACCAATAAAAAGCACTTTGAAAAAATGGTGTTTAGTCTTATCTAAAACCTCAAAACAGATGTGTTAATTAAATTGTACTCTCCTCATGTTACTTATTCTAAAAATAGAAAAGAACATAATGTCCAGGGTGACTGTAAAGGGTCATGGGAAGACATTTCATTCGCAGTTGTATTTGGTTGAGAAATCCCAAACCAGGAAATTGTTCTTGTCTGTGTTGCTCTTTTTCATGGAATTGTGACCTTTTGTAGTTCATTTGTGTTCCAAGCATTTGAAATATTCACAAATGAGTCAAATGGTCCAAAGCCTTGCTGGTAGTTGTATCTGAATTTCCTGTTTTTCCTTTCCAAGCAGTAAAATTAGCAGCAGTTTGCCAGTGTGTGTTTCATTTCAAAGTGCCGAGATTTTGCTGACTGTCTGCCAGTTACCCAGTTAAAACCAGAAAGAATAGCTAAGAACATCTTCCAACTTTCAATTACCTTCTGCTGCAAATTTGCATTTAGAACCACTGAATATGCAGGAAACAGAAAGATAGGTAATGCAGTACTTGATTAAGATTAAAATTGCACATTGACCGATTTTCACACAAGATAAAGTTACTTGATTCCTCTGTTTCAGATGAGAAAGACACTCCCAGTAGATAAAGTCTTAGGAAGGTGTGTTTCTCTTTGTTTCAGCGGAGCCACACCAGTTTATACTAGGTGAAGATCTAGCGTTACACTCACAAACATATTCTTGAAAACTGGTTATCATGGCATTCTGAAAGAGCTACTAGAGTAATAGCACTGAAACACAGTTACCAGTTTGTACTGTGTAATTTTATAGGTAAGGAGACTGGACTTTATTTTATTCTGGTTTGTTGTTGAATTTAGCCAGGGTAGAATGTGACCTATCTGGTAAGTTATTTTCAGCTGTCTTGAAGACTGTAATTTTCCATGTCATGGTTTGCAGGTAGTTTGGATAATTACTTGGTTTCCAAACTGTCAGAATCCATTACATCACTGCAGGTACTGATTCTGAATGGCATTGAAGAATCAATGCCCGATAACAAGCAAAGCAAAAGCACGCATTAAAAATAAAGAATTATTTCTACAAGAACTGGTACTGTGGTGCATACTCTTATGAGCAATTGCACTGATGCTAATAGTATTATTGGAGTTTGAAGTTTTATAGTGGCAACAAATTTTAGGTGGATCCAAAAGAAGGACAGGTTTTAAATGGCTGAAATTATATGAAAATGTAGGGTAGCCTGAAATGTCTGGATCATTTAATCCAGAATTTATCTGATCATAACTGAGTATCTGTGATGTCTCTGTCTGAACTATTGTGGATATGCACATGTGGTTTTCATGGTCAAGGTTTTTTGCATGGTTTAGTCTACATGGTCTCTTCTGGCTTCCACTCAAATACACCTTCCTGATTATTTCCCTCTTGACTCTGAAATTGTAAAATAAACTACCCTGGGGTCATTAGTTCCTCAATCCCGTCTGGGTGCGAATGGATAAACAAGTAGCAGTAGATGGCATGCATTTTAGGAAGTAGCAACAAACTGAGATGGGAAGTATACAACTACACTCCTAACCAGACAGTTGTCAAAGATACTCGTACGCTGGAGAATGCAGCAGGCTGTAGAGTTGATTTTTCATTTTTTTTTAAGTTTAGTCATATAAAATCCATTTAACATATGCTTTTCTCAGCATATCAAAGAAAAGCACCTGCTTGTGTGAGTGTACCGGTTACCTTTTAGTAACTTCTAGAAGCAGTTGGTTTCCTTTTCATGCTGTTAGTCAGTAAAGGTTAAATACAGCTTTCAGTAGAAAAGCTCCTACTGGCTCGAGTTTGAGGTGGTTGCTCCTGTCCTGGATACAAAACTGTATTGCAGGGGTATCATCAAAAGAATCAGGATATCAGCTTAATTATTTTTAGTATTATTTCTTTCCATTTTCCTTGAGTCCTGCAGGAGAATGACAGCAAATCACTGCTTTAATGTATATGCCTACAAACGTTGCAGGTGACCATAACTTTCTCATCTATCTATGAACCCAATGCTTGTTTCTAAGAGTGCCTATTATTACATATTACAAAGGCTGATTTTACACTTGAATGGTAACTTAGCTTTTAGCTCATCATAGGACAGTCTGCATTTATTAGGAAACAAAGGAATAGCTAAGTCATTTTAATGCTATCCTCTGCATAGTTCATCTTCATACAATTCACTGACAATCAGTAGTTTCTCTTTCTCCATGAGCTTCTAAAATTCTCTGTGGGAAAAGGCAGCTCTGATGAAACAAAATTTGGAGTTTCCCTCCATTCTGATACTGAAAAATCATTACTCTAGTGGTTGTAACAGCAGAGAAGTTACATCAAGATTACGTTAACATCACCCAGAGCCACCCGTCATCCTTAGCTGGTTCTGGTCTTTGCCATGGACAAGTCCAAAGGGCTCACTGAGTTGGAGACTTCTGAGATGACCTTTCTTCATTGATAGTATTGTATTCTAATCTTATTTCTCTCAAGAGCCATCTCTGACCAACATAAAAATATTTAAAAGAGAAGATAAAAGCTTCTACTTTTTGCCCCAGATTTGACCATTTCATTTCTCTCTCTCAGTTTTAACAGGAAGATATTTTCTAGGGAAAGAGCTGCTCCAAAATAATTTTCTATATGGATACTCTTACTCTAGAACAAGAGTATTTTTTTCCAGTGTACTTCAATCCCTAGTAAATGTTGCTGATTTTTCTCCAGAGGACCTTCTGTCTATAGGTAAACCCTTACACTGAGACCAGAGGCTATCCTTTTTGCATAACAGAGCAGAAATGGATAGTGTTTTGCAGAACTTTGTTTTCCTTCAGTCCCTAATACCATTGCATTTATATTTTGAAAATTTCCAAATGTGATACGTCATTGACCTGGAAACAAGGAACACTGATGGCTCTTCTGAACTACCAGTTAATTCCAAGATGATGTAGAACCACACTGTGAAATCCCAAGACGTGTTTGCCGTGGGGAAGGGTCTAATATCTCTTCTCAGACTAATTGAAATTCATGAATTGGAGGGTTGCTGCTTATGGTGCAGTGGCTCTGTTCTGGCTTTTAAAAGTTGATTCCACACTGTGACAGTGCATTTGCAAGAGCATTTTAAGCTTGTGATGAAATACAAACCAAAACTGGTTTATGAACTTGGTGATAAACGTTTTTGCAAAACAACCAGCAGAACAAAATAAGGGTAAGTGCACTCTTCATTGGCCTGAAGTGACAAACTCATGAAGTGTGTGGAACATCTACAGGAAAATCAAAGGATGGTAAAGCGTGTGAGGCCAAAAATCTTTTGCTATGAACTTTACATCCATGCAGAGCCTGTAATGTTAGAGGCTGGGGCCCCTTGTGTGGCATTAGTTCTGTAAGAATTCTGGTGGTTAACTCATAGCACAACCCTGAATAGCTTTAAATGACAATGCAAAGTACAGGTTATCAATAAATTACTCATCTTTAGATTCCTCACTACAGGCTCAGTATTCCCATGCACTGAGTACCTGAGAAGGGAAAATAAGGGCACTCAACATCTAGAGGAGTGCTTGTGCCTGACAGTGTCAAAGAGGAGAACCACTGTGTAGTACAGCGAGTAGTTACTTTAATTTGTGCTTTGGCTTTGAAAATAAATTATATTGTCTTTTCCAGAAACAGTGTCATCTCTCCTGTCATAGATGTTATAGACTGGAAGACTTTTCAGTACTATCACTCTGTGCACCTTCATCGAGGTGTTTTTGATTGGAAACTAGATTTTCATTGGGAGCCAGTGCCAGAGCACGAAGAGAAGGTACGACAGTCTCCCATCAGCCCTATCAGGTAACAGTCCCTCAGCCAACATGCCTCTGCTCAGCTCAGCAGCAAAACTGTACAGTTTGAGTCACCGTCCAGCTAACGGAAGAGAGATACGGTTACTTGCATATGCTCACTTAATGTTTTTAGAAGGGATAGGTTTTTGGTTTACACTGATTTTGTTTGGCCTTTAGTAATCATTCTAACTAAATTGCAGTCATACTTTCAACATGACAAATATTTTCCACACATTGACACAACTAGTATACAGCCTGACCAGACAAGATGTGGAGGTTTGTAGGGAAAGCAAAAGATGGGTCATACAGAGTTAAAAGAGATGTCTTAATCATGATCTGTTTGTCTGTTGTTTTGGCTGTACATGAGTGTAACATTTCCCACTGTCCTGAGCCTTATTTGATAATTCAGCTCTTGGGTCCCTTCCCTAAGCTAATCCTACAATTAGGTTCCAGCTGTTCTTTCTTTTGGTTAGATAATTCATTCATTCAAGCTTATCTGGAGTAGTGTTCAATCACTTTGTGGTACTATCTCTATGGAAATAGTGGGAATTTCACCCTTCACACAATTCTCTATCCAAAACTCAAGGTGTTCACTTCCAAACTGTTTTCTGCACAGGAGTCCCGTGGTAGCTGGCGCAGTGGTGGCCATGGATCGACATTACTTCCAAAACACTGGAGCTTATGATTCTGACATGACCCTGTGGGGAGCAGAAAATCTGGAGCTATCTATAAGGGTAAGAACATTAACTAGAACATCAGGCTGTGGTAACTATTGGGCTTTTAAGGAACCTGAATAAGAAAGCAAGAAGCAGTTAAGTACAGAACGTCTTGGGATATGGAGACTATCATTGTCCTTGCAGAAACATATCCCCATGCCCCATGATCTGTCAGAACCATATAAAAACATTCACCTGCTGTGAGTTAGGAGCATTATGTCAGGAGAACAAAGTTTCACTGACTGAGGACTGAGTCACTGGTTTTGACACCTTCTAAGAGCTGCCTCTTCTTTTTTTGGCATGTATCATGCACCAAAGGGAGAGTAGCTTCATTTCTTTGCCAACCTGTAGTTTTAATACTAAATTGTTTATATTAATTGTTTGCATTGATTTATGCTGAACACAAAGAGTAACTTAACTGATACAAAAAAGCAAGGAAAAATGCAGACACAAAGGGTATAGAGTCTTTAATGTCCCAGACAAAAGAATAAGTGCCCTCAAGTCTTTTTACTACACTGCACTGTTTGTGCACAGAAAAACATAAAAGCATATAAATAGCCATACTGGGTCAAATCAAAGGTCTGTCTTGCCCAGTGTTTTCCTCTGTGTCTCTGTCTGTGGGGAACAGTGTGTGAAGAAGCACATAGAAATGCTCTTGCTGTTTCCAGCAATGTGCAGATTCCTGAGGCGGAGTGTATAGTAAAGGAGCTTCTCCTTTTCAGATAAAGGTAATCTCTTTTTGTGCTTTCACCTGTGTTACAGACCTGGCTCTGTGGTGGCTCTGTAGAAATTATTCCATGCTCCCGAGTTGGGCATGTATATCGAAATCACTTTCCCGGTGCTTTCTCCTATGAAGAGGCCATTGTGAGGAACAAAATCCGAATAGCAGAGACCTGGCTGGGCTCTTTTAAAGAGAACTTCTACAAGCACAACACGATGGCTTTCTTAATCAGCAAGGTAAAGACACTTGTAGTGGTTTGTTTCTGAGGGAAAGAGTGTGTGTTGGGTTAGGTGAAGGGGGTGGAGTAGGCATGGGGGTGTCGGTGTGAAGTCAAACATTCAACATGCAATGGTGCTTGCAAGAGCCTTTTAAGAAACCTTCCAGTGGAAGAGCTGTCAGATCAGGAAGGAAAGAGAGAAACTTGTGCCTAGGAGTTGTTTGCTGGAGTTATCAGGTCTCTCAGAGTATGACTTCTTCTCCAAATGACTCCTTCAGCTTGTCCAACAAGGTGTGATTTACTTTTCCACTGATAGTATATGGAGGGTTGTGGTGCTCCTGAAGTGGAAGCTAGTCACTGTGTGCTCAAAGGGGCCTCCCAGAGGATCCATTCTTTGTTACTGAAGGTCTTCCCCATGTGATTCATGAGGATATTCAGTAATATTCATGGGCATGTGGTGAACTGTGGTGTCTCTCTTACTGGAAAGGAACATATCTGAGTGGTCTAGTGACAAGGCAAGGGACAAACCTGTGAGCAGCTGTGAATGGGATGCTTTTAAGAACAACAAGATTCACTGAAAATGGTTAGGTGGAGCATGGGTAGGTGCTGTGCAAAATTTCCCATTCTGTTTTGCTCCTACATTTCAGTCCTGCATGCCTCTGTCATGGCAGTGCTGGCTGTCATCTAAGAAAGCCAGGTCCGGCAGGAGCTGCATCGTAGTAGGGGGAGGAAAAGGGCTATGTGTCAGCATGGCTTATCATTTCTCTCCTGTCACCTAATCTGAACTCCTTACACTCCACGAGTGGATCTGCCTCTCCAGTCAGCCTGCTATGATAATCCTAGAGTCTGAGGCTATCACATTTCTTTTTTTAATTCTATTTTCACTTTTTTAAAAAGCTTCTCCCTCCTTGTCTGTGTTATAAGTTTGAGCTCCACTGGCCAGAAGTACATCAGTTGACTCACAAGGGTTACGGTCATGTAACTGCAAGAACGATGCTAGGCCACATCGTGTAACATGGGCAGTTAGGTCTTTAAGTCATTTAATAATTTCCTGAAGGCCTTTCTAGTCAAGTCAGAAGCAATTTTCTGTACTGAAAACTGCAGCCATCAATGATACAGTTTACTAGCTGTAAGCACCATGACCTTCTGCCTGAGAGTTTATTCCAGCCAGAATACTTTAGTACTTCTAAGTACGATGCTCCTTCAAATGATCAATTTTACGATCTGTATGCTCAGCATACCATAACGTAAAAGGCCCTTTTCTCTGTTGCTTCATTTCACAGCCAATAGTTCCAGTATGTCAGTGCAGCAGGATGTTATTCAGAAGACACAAGCAGGCAGTGACATTATTGCCACTCAGCCGCAGATGGGCCCTGCAGGGATTTATTGCAGAGAGGGTGGGTGCGCGGAGCCACCTCTTGGGCACTGCAAAAGCCTCTGGGAGCTTTGGCCACTGACGTGGCCCGCTGCAGAAAATAACCAGTCACCCCCGTTTAGGTTACCTTATAAATCTTCCCATTTTATGGTCCAAATCACACCCTGCACGGGATGCCCGTGGTGTGAGCATTAATGCAGATGAATAAGGTTCTTTCCAGCTGTCTACTATTTCAGCCATTGCCTTTTTTTCTCCTTTTCTTGTGTGGTTTATTTAATTTACAATCCTTTCAGACTGGTTTACGGGGATAATGACTTTTTTTACATTATTTATGCAATTTATTTGGCGTCAAATGCAGACTGTGACTAGTATGACAACATGAGACATACTGCCATCGCCTTCTTCAGCTAAAGCAGAGGCTTATGAGAAACATCTCTTTATAGGGGAAGGATTTTACTTCTGTTTCCCTTTACCAAGCAAATGTCTTGGGGACAGCTTTGTGTGGTGCTGAATTGCTGAACTTTGTTGTTATGCTTATTTAATCCAAGATTGATACGAACCTATGAGGTTCTCTTTAACATATTGTAACTGTCGAGCTTTGCCCATGCAGCTGACAGGGGCTGGCACACAGTGCCACATGGCAGGACTGATCCCTGCGTTAGAAACTGGTGCGTCTCCCCTGACCTCCAAGGCCCTTCATTTGTCAGTGTTTTCCAGGCATGTTGCAAAGTCTTTTTTTTGTTGTTTTTTTTTTTGTTTTTTTTATGGATGCAGAGAAGTAGCTGGTCTGAGGAAAAGTTATTTACAGACAATTCTTTGCTTACATTAACAATATTAATTTCTGATGTAGGAATCCAGACCAGTTTCATGGAATCCAAAACCGCGTTTTTAAAAAGTAGAAATGTGAAGGGAGAGATCTACTGCTGGCAAGAGAGAGGAGAGAGACTTTTAAGGGTGGTGAGGTATTTTTAGTATTTGGGCACTGAGAGATTTAGAAAGGTGTTTTATGTGGTTTGAAGTGGAAGGATTAGATGCTTAACCTGCTTAGAGTTTTTCAGAATCCCATTAGCCATCTTCAGTGCTAAATACCCTCGAATATTCAGACTGTCAGTCCTTTGCAGTGCAGGTGCCTGTAGCTGCACCAAGGGTTGAAGGCACTTGTTCAGAACAGAGCTACCTGGAAGGGTGAGCATTGATATTGTGTATATATACTTCAAGAAAACATATAAATCATAGGAAAGGTTTCATGCCTTTATAGCTGCAAAACACATTCACGTACTAGATTTAATAACTGTCAGATAGTAATGTGATAGACTATATTTTGGGCTAAGTTCTGTCATCACTTGCATCCTGTGATCATGGAGGACTGACAATAACTGGGTAAATTTGGGCTGTTAAAGGCTGGGAAATTGAATTTTAATCAGCAGGGAAAATTCTGTACTGATTGACAATCTGATACAACCCCACTGATTTCAGTGCAACAAGTATCAAACTTGGTATTAACGTTTTAATTAAAAAGTTGATAGACTGACTTATCTTGCAGTATTACAATAACTTTTAGAGTAAATACTTCTTTTCACAGCGTATGCTACTTCTGAAACATTCACTTCCATCACAATACGAGACTGAATGCTAACTTTGCACAAAATTGGAGGAGAGCTATAGCTAGTCCTCCTCCTTTAGAATCGTAGAATTAATTAAGTTGGAAAAGACCTTTAAGATCATTGAGTCCAACCGTTAACACTGCCAAGTCCACCACTAAACCATGTCCCTAAGCACCACATCTACACATCTTTTACATACCTCCAGGGATGGTGACTCCACTGCTTCCAGGGGCAGCCTGTTCCAGTTCTTGATAACCCTTTTGGTGAATAAATTTTTCCTAATAGCCAACCTAAATCTCCCCTGGTGCAACTTAAGGCCATTTCCTTTTGTCTTATTGCTTCTTACTTGGGATAAGAGACAAACCCCCACCTCAATACAACCTCCTTTCAGGTGGTTGTAGAGTGATAAGGTCTCCCCTGAGCCTCCTTTTTTCCAGGCTAAACAACTCCAGAGCCCTTAGCTGCTCCTAGTAAGACTTGTGCTCTAGACCCTTTGCGTACTCATAAGAGATATATATCAATATTTATAATGTGCAGGATAGAAGAGGTGGTAGAAATAATTACTATATAGTCATTTTCAGTTCTAACATCATCTCTAACACAAATACACTAATAACCTTGTTGGCCCTATGCTTTCTTCATAAAGGCAGAGAAGCCAGACTGCAGTGAACGCCTTCAGCTACAGAAGAGACTGGGCTGTAGAAATTTCCAGTGGTTTGTATCAAATGTGTACCCTGAACTCTCCCAATCTGAAGACACACCAAGATTCTCTGGCAAGGTAAGAGAAAACACACTATAAAGAATTATGAGCTTGCATTGTTCAAAGACCCCAGTATCGTTTCCATGTCCTAAGTGCTCAGCAAGCATAGAGTGAGAGGCTGTTCCTGCTTGAAACATTGCCTAAACACACGGTGCAACAAGGATGGGAGGAGGAAGAAAAGGACAGAGGAGACAAACGGCTGGTCCAAATTCTTCCATAAATTGAAAGCCAGCCAGAAGCTGAACCCAGATTGTCTGGCTCAGTTCAGTGTCACAGCTCAGAGTATCCTAACCTTAGGTTTCTTACATGCCATTAGTAAAGGAAAAGCATTGTGTCGCCTCGTGAAGATGGTAACTGCAAGAGCAGCTGAGATACCTCTGTGCTGATCCATGAGAGAAAAAAACATTTCTTCAGTCCTGCCCTTTCCCCAAGGACAGCATAGTAGTAACATAGCATACCCCAAGTGGTAGCAGAGCAGTTCCTTGGCTGACTGTCTGCAGGAGGCAGTACTCTCAGTGTTCTTCTAAACATGTACTTTAATAATTATCATTCACTGAAATATGAATTTATTCCAAGCAGGCTTACTGGAGGAGATTTTCCCCCAACAAGGCAACAAGACCCACTAATTCAGTCACACTCTGCCATCTGCAGCCAGATTTTACTGTGCCCTTTTACTATTTTGCCTGTTCTTTATTATCAGAGTTTGCTTGAGAAGAGTGTAAGAACTGAGTCTGGATCACAGGAACTGTCACATGTTTTTTTTCTCTGGAATGTCTTGGATTTTTTCTGACTACAGTGTGCAGCTGAAGTGCAATTTTCCAGTAGCATAAAAATTTTGACAGATTTCTTTTAACTATCATAATAGTTAAAAACAGAAGTGGGTATCTATAAGTTAAACAAAACTCACTGGGTAACACTGACCTGTGGTGAAACACTGCCTTTTATATCAGTTCAGTTTGCAAAATCAATATGCAAGATCTAGTCTGAAAGAAAAAAAAATATTGCGTGAGTTATGAGCAAAACCATAAGTATCACAAAGAGACACAGTCACAAAAAGTTAGCTGAAGGAGATTTTGTTTGTATTCGATTGTGCTTTATTTCAAGTATAAATGTTTACTTACAGCTTTTCAATACTGGCGTTGGCTTCTGTGCGGATTACAGACCTGGAAGAGCCGTTGCAGAAGACTCTGTCAAACTCTCCCCTTGCAGTGACAGCCTCACCCAGGTACTGTATACTTTAAACATTTAGGCACTGTATGAGGTCCAGGGTACCCACCCCAACATGTAAATGGCTAGGTTGACGTTAGCAGAAATACTGATGTATTCAAAATTAGACATGTGCTAAGGCAATGGTGCCTGTTTCTGCAGCTGTCATTTGAAAAATGGCAATGTTCCATGTGTCACTGAAGCCAGATACCCACACTTTGCTCAAGAAGACATCGCTAAATGCTTATTAGTATATCTGTTGGTGTCTGGAGAACAGAAAGCCTGGGAGTAAAAAGCTTATGATGATTCTGGAATAATTGGGATGGGTTTCCCCATTAGTGCCTAAAACTGATGTTTAGTGCCTAAACTGCAGTCAAAGACAGGAGGGAAATAAATGTAGACTCTCAAGCTGGCATTAGACTAGCAAGTTCACGCATTAAGAGAAGCCAAGTCACTACAGTCAACTGTAGATATTTCCTCCAAGTCCCAAGCAAGTTTTGCTGTTCACACTGAGCTCGCGGTGAGCTGCAGGCACATTTCAAACTGCAATGTGCAAGGTCGCTGTCAGAAACATCCTTCTGTTCAAATATTTATTAAACTAGAACATTTTATTATAGGATGGGTTTACTTTATCCATAATTACAGTCCACAAAGCCTTTCCTTAGGTAAATAATTATGCCGGAATTAGCTAGCAGGGAGGATTGCTTTACAAGGTCAAGGCTGGTGGGTCTCTGTCACTTGTGTTTGAGTTGCATCTCAACAAACACATACAGGAATTTATTTTTGGAAGTAGCATTTCAGAATGAATTGGGATGTCCTTCCATTGTTGTTCAAACAAACCCTCCCTTTTCCAGCACTTTGAATATAACAGCATGAAGGAAATCCGCCTTGGTTCTGCTCCACTGCTTTGCTTTGATGTCAGACATGGCAAGGTTATCCCTCAAAACTGTACAAAGGAGACAGACAGCAGCCATCAGCACTGGGATATGCAGGAGGTCAGTAGTGACTGTGCGGTGAGGGGAAGGCAGCTGATAGCGACTGTGGGGTCACTGGGTGATTGACTGGATTCGTGTGTGGGGAAGGGATGGGGTGTGTGAAGGGCTTCTGTACCGTTTTCACTCAGGAAATTTGGGATGCCCTTTGCACATTTACACTATATGAAATAAATTTGGTTTAAAAATACAAATTACAGGAATCCTACCTAAATTCATATGTTCTTGTTTTAACTGTTTGTCTTACTGGCCTTAGGGTCCTTAGAGGAATGGAATCAGAGGTTGTGAAAATAAGAGCAGGGCAAATCCTTGCTCACTTCTTTTGGATAGAGGAAGGGTCTGGAAATCCAGAACCCTCCCAAATGAGAGCCCTTTGGGAAACATTAAAATTCCTCTTGCATTGTATGAGAAGAGCAAACTTCCTATTAGAAGAATTTGGTATTATGCCGTAGACTTCTCCCAGCAGACAAGGAGCTCCTCTACAAGACTGAAAAATGTCACACTCTAGGATGCCTGGGAAAATGGTGGTTACTGTAGCTGTAGGGACGCTGCAGTCCACTGGTACAGTTCCTATTGTAATTTGGTTTGATTCCTAAGGGAAGCACTGGTCTTTTTGAAATTTTATGGCCTGTAGTACTGTGGTTGATGCTGGTGACAACCTGTACACATAGGAAACAAATAGTGGTGGAAAAGAGATCTCTTGAATTCTGCACCTGCCACCCTTGTCAGCTTCAAAAGGAATTACAAATATTCACCATGCCCAAGGCTCAAAGCTAAACCTAGTCATTATGTTTAGAGCAATACTTAAAAAATTTTGAACCACCAGCCATTACTGGTAATCTGGTATCGCTTTTACTGGAAATGCCTCATTTTCAATTTGTTCTTTCTTTCCCTTCTTCTCTCATCTTGTAGAATGGATTGATTGTCCATGTCCTTTCTGGCAAATGCATAGAGGCCACGAAGAGAGAAGATGAGAAGGACTTGTTTTTGAGTGTATGTAACAGGAATGCAAATCAGGTGTGGCAATTTGAACATTCCCATGTGCTACGTGAGAGATGACTGACAGGCCTCCATGGAGATCAAGTGTCCAAAATTTAACATTACTTCTGTTTGGAATTTAAGATACATGTCCTTCATGGACAGGAAAGATGTTTGTGTTTGCTGTAGCATGCAGGGAAGTTCGAAAGGTCTCTCCTTTGAAAGCCTGGCTCAAATAGTGGCTGCCAGTTCCTGGTTTATTCAGCTCTAGCTAAAATTTCTATTTGTTCTGTGAAGCAGGGAATGAAGATACTGTGAGCATCAATAGATTCTCAAATCTGCTATTGCAGAAGACAGTTAAGTTTGCTCTTTGAAGGAAACATGGAAAATTGGCTGCCAGACAGCTTGTCTTTAGCATGCTCTGTGACTTCTGAGGATACAGGGAAATGAATGTTTTTGAAACTTTTGAAACTGTAAGAGGAAGCGAGCCAAACCAGGATAAGAGTTTAGCCCTGTTTTACAGTGCACTCAACTCATAAAACTAAGCAGGTTCTTTATTCATAAAAGTAGTAGATGTTTTCACATGTAATAGCTAAAATTTTGTTTTCCAACTGGCCTGAGCCAAATTTCTACCCTCTATGAGATTACACAGAGCATAAATTAGCATTTAATTAGGCACTAACTGCTCTAATTGACTTGGAATACCAACAGTCCTCAGCATCTGGTACACCCTTCTTTAAATCCTTCATCCAGAGTCTTACTTTGGATGGGAGAATGGGACTGAAACATTAGCTTTTTTGTTTAAGAACAACTCCTCAGGAAACTCCTGTGGAATATGGAAGAAGATTGAACTGGATTAGAAAGGATGGTAACAACTTCCCTGTTTATTTTGAAATTGAAACCATCAGTGTCATCCATTTGTGCTTATAAAGCTATGGAATGAGCTTATAATGGTAAGCTCGGTGACAGAAGTGCTGGATGAAGACAGCACATGAAGAAAAATGTCATGTTTCAACAGTGGCTACCTAGGAAGGAAATACTGGTGCCTGCTTCCACTTGTTTGCAGCCTTAGTTAAGTCTTTTTACCCTGTGAAAGTGAGTAAGTCTTTCACAATGTCAGTTTTAGCCAAGAAAGTCTTTTAGATACTTGCTGTTGTGGATCTCCAAGCTGGTCCTCAAAAAGAGTAGCCTACAAAGTTTTCTAAACCAGCTTTTCCTGCAGAGCTTGCATCCGGGCTGACCTGTCTTTCAAAGAACTGAATGAGAGTTGGTATTAGGTTATGAGAATGTTCTCCTACAGTATACACTAACAAGGCAAACTTCTATCAGTATGTTGTTAAGGCACTTTCAATTTTGGAGTTAAAACCAATAATGCTGGTGCTTTCCGAGAGCCTGCTAAGAGAGAAGAACAAAGATGTGGGCGTCTTCCCACATCAGCACGACACCTGATTTATAGTATAAATCAGCCGTAACTAAATGTATTTATAAAAGGGGAAGGGCATTGTTAATGAAATTATGAGATCTTTTCAAGAGACAAAGTGGATGGGGTTTTTTTGGTAAAATGTACAGCACATTGAACTTTAGAGACAGGAAGGCATAACAGAATATTCTGCTCAGAGCCATCCAGACAGCTGCTCGTGGTAAGTCATCATAAATTGGTTTCAAGCATATAAAACTAGTTACAAGAAAGGACAAAACAGCAATCTGTGTTGTGTTGCCCAAAACATTTCCCAGTGGGGTCTCTGTTTGCCTTGAGTACTATGGATTCCACACCACATTCAGGCATCGCTCCAATCACCGTAATTACCACTTACCCTTTCTCTGATAGCATCAGAATCTAATACCATTTGCTGCTGTGCCATTTAAAAATTTCCTGTGACATTCTTGAAAATGCTCAGACTCTTCCAGAATGCCAGGTGATCCCTGATCATTGCCCAAATCTAGGGTGAGAAAAAAGAATTTTTAAAATTTCATAAAAGCTGAGGGAAATACTGTTTTACTTACATGTGATTCCTTTAAGTTATAAGTATGCCAGATTTTTAAATTATGTATTATTTATTGTATGTTGGACTCTACACTGGGAATATCATTCCTTCAGCATTTAGCTTAAAAAAAGTATATACAGGTATGATAATTGATCACAAGTGGAATTTGTCACAAAGAAGAATGAAAATATTTCTTATTTAGAGAGGAAATGTTTGGAATTAAATTTAAGAGATGTGAACCTCCTCATCTTATACTGCTTTTTAGCATAATGATAAAAAACTAGAAAATAAGGTTTGCTGTAGATATATGTACAATAGAAAACCATGTTACATAATACCTCGTCCAACAATAAAATGAAAATATATGGTTTGGTACCATTTAAAAAATAATTGTTACTATACTTGTTTGTCTTAGTAACACTGTAAATGTGTGTTTAGTTTCCAAGGGGCTGCACCATGGAGCATGCTTCCCTCTAACATAAACACGACTTACTGCACCAAAAAAAAAAACCCCACCATCTATCCACTGTTTTTCCTAGTTTCCTTCTGCATGCCTTTTAAATGGACTGGTTGGTTGTACCAATGCTGTTTTCCCACTGTGGTCATTTACACTTTGCACCTGTGGTTAGATCCATCAACTAGATCCTTCTCATGTAGGTTGTACAGAGGTCTCAACAAAGTGTCTCTGCTAAGGGTGCTAGTGTGTTTTCATCATTCTTGACCATCTTTCAGACAGCACAAGTAGATAGCGATGCTTTGAGCATCACAAAACAGAATTACTTTTAGCTTTGTATTTAGACAGGGACAACATTTCAGGTTCCTCTAATGCCCATTGACAGGAGGGAAACTAAGAACAAAATGTTTCAGGCGAGAATGGAGTAACAGTTTTAACTTTGAAGGCCTCCAAAGTACAGCCCTGGGCAAGAGCAAAGAAATTCCAGCGTAACATGAATAAACATCTTACCGTCTAACCCCACCTGTTTCTCTGAATTTGGCAACCCAGGCATAATGAATGCTTTGGGCCAAACCCACCCATGAACCTGAGCTAAAAAGGTCATATTCAAGAACAGGTCACCTTTCAGTTGACAGCGCTTACTGAATAGCCTGGTTTATTCCCTTCCAGCTAACTGGAAATGGAAGAACATAAAGGCTTAAAGTATTGTTCAACTTTCTTTTAAACCTAGACCCAGTTGATGCAGTTGGTCTTAGCTGTAGTTTGGGGGTTGTTCTGTTAGGTGAGGTGTCATCACTGATGCAGAGAAGCAGAATGGCAGCATTTTTCTCCATGTGTTGACAAAGTTTGAACAGGGGAAGGTTAAAGCAACCTTTATGCTAAATCCTGAAGCACAGAAATGTTTGGGGCATCTCTCAGTCCACATATAAGTGCCTCCAGGTCCTCCCTTAGAGGCATTGATTGAGCTGTAATACTCTCCGCTTACTAAAATGCAATAGGGTCCATTACAGATTGTCCCAGGAAGGAATGGGGCTATGCTGAGGTGACCAAGACAAGCACAGTAACAGCCTAGATCTTCACGACAACTGGAAGGTGACATGTGAGTAACAGCTTTCAGATTCTGCCTTTGTATCTCATCCCCAGCAGTTTGATTCAAATTGCAAACATACTGGAAGAGAGTGAAAAAGGAGTGGTTTGCAAATACTAGCGACTTCTTGGCTCGTGATTTTAAGCTATGCAAATTCCACATTTCTGCCCCAAACAAAGTATATCAGTACACACAGTGAAATGTTGTATTCTTACTCATCTTCATCGTGATATGATTGGATAATGCCTCTTTTTCCTCATGCTGCAGAATAGCTGTTTTGCCAAGAACCCTATCAGAAAGCCTCCAGTAGCAATACCTTCAGTTTAGCTGTGGCCTAACAATCTTGCAGCAATGTACAGGTGTTTTGCTAGTTCTCTCCTTCTTCAAACAATCCTGCTAACTATGCTAATTTTGTGCTGCTAGCTCTCTCCTTCTGCAGGCCAACACCGAACTCAGCAACATCCCCTCAGCATACCTCCATCTTTTACATCCACCACTGGAGCCAAGAGGGAACACACCACCAAGAGAGA
>VZZY01025076.1:0-26403 GCA_013400335.1 Eurystomus gularis | reverse complement strand
TGTGATGTTTCCTTTCTTCCAGTCACTAGAGACTTCATCTTACTGCCATAGGTAACAGTGGGTGCATGGACATGTTAAAACAAAACAGAATGTGTGTTCAGATTAAATCCGCTTCTATTATGAGCCCCAGTCTTGTCATTATCAAATTCCAGAAGACTGTTGTGTTAACAGTATCTCATAAAATGTGAACCATTATTTTATATCTCCCCCTCACTGCCTACATTTTCATTTTCCATATTTCCCTTGCAATGCAGACATCTTGTGGGCCCAATACACATGGTGGCATTCTCTAGTGAACAGCCTGATCTGCAGGTTCATGGAGCGTCACTTTATATTGTGACTAAGTATTATCCCCAACCTCACTCATTCTGTTTAATTGGAAATGAGAATGATGATTTCATACAACTTAAAGGAGTTTCACCAGGGATGTATTTGCTCCAACAAGCTTTAGGTATAATGACAGTCGACCCCTCTGTGGTACAGGAGGCCTCTCCCTCGATGACTCCTGTTCTCTGGATTGGCAATTTTCCTTCTTTGGCATGAAGAACTGGCATACGGGATTCACTATTGTGCTGATAATTCACTAAACAGTGGAATTAAATCTTCTGACAGTCTCCTACAGGAATTTCATTAGCTGAAGGCCCAATTATAGAATTTCATTGCAACTACAGCACAGGGATGCTATTTAGCTGCCTTATGGAAAATATGCTCTCCAGTTCCCTTGCTAGTAGGATGGTTCTGTTCTCCGTAGGTTTACATGTGCTTTCCGTCTCTTGGCAAGGGGAATGTTTGTTTTTCCCAGGGCTTTGAACTCATAAGTGCTTTTGAACAGATAACAAGAGTTGAATATTTATTCTCTGTATGTGTAGTAGAAGGACACAGTTCACCATCATCACACACTGAAATGTCTGCAGGAAGTTTAGATAGATACGTTTTACTATCTAATAGTAAGTTATGTTTTCCAAACCATTACTAGCTTGGTACAAGGGTTTCAGAAGCTTTAGATCCACCAAAAGGAAAAGACCAACTACAAGGAATCACTTGAAAGCAGAACTAATAAATCAGAAAATTGAAATGAAAGAAAAAGAGGAAAGTCAGGAATGAGTTTCACCGCACTGCTAAAAAGCTTCAACCTCTTGGGCAGCCCAGACAGCCATAAACTTTTCAGGCCCCTAAAGTGTGTTCTCATCTTTAACAAGGTGTCACAGGCCCCCAGAAAAAATAGAGGCTGGGAGACAGGCAAGGGGATCTGTGTTTTATCTGCCTTGTCTTTGTGCTGAAAGATCTGTGCTTCAAACTCTAAGTCATAGTTGTGTCAAAGGCTAATAGAAAAAGTATTGAGAAGACACCATCACTATATGCAAGCTGGGATCATCTCATCATTAGCTCCTTTCAGGAACACTAAACAGAGGCAAATGGTTAAATCTTTACAGATGTTGATCTATCCCTTATGCCTGATGAGGAAAAAACTATGAAACACGAAGGAAATGGGTAGGTTTGTAAGACAGAAGTAGAACCAGAAGATGGATATTTTTTATGTCCTATAAATGCATGGTATTGTTAATGGCGGTTTTGGAGAGGCCACTTTTTACATGATGGAAGAATATGCAGGAAATGCTCTGGGGTATATTTTAATATTGGAGAGAAGAGAGCAATCAGTGTGGCTAATCTGGCAATGATCCACATGGAGGCTATTGTTCACAATATGGGGATTGCCAAAAATAAGGATATAACATCTGAAAACTGTGGCAGTGGAGAAAGTGGCCTCACCTCTGAGACGTGACTGCATAATTTAGTATGTGTCTTCAAGAAGCTGAGAAGAAAGAGGTAGAGTGAACAATGTAATAACCCTTTATGATACCGGCAGTTGCTGAACAGGAAGAGTGAAGAAAGCAGTAAATGAGAACCTCACTGGCCTAAGGTATAAGAAGACTAACAGATATATCAGGAAAAGAATCAGCTTTGTTGAGAAGTGGATAAATATCAATGAAAATAAAAGTTTAGAGAAGCCCCTTTGGAGAAAAAAATACCAAATAATAATAAAATTCTGATTTTAAATATATTTGCAGAAACCAGCAGTGATTGAAACTCATTGCCTTCAGGCCTGTAGATTAATGTTTTCACAGGATCTTTCTTTATGGTTCTCCAGTCTGATGCTGCTTTGATTGCAGAGGCTGGGGTGAGTTGTGTTTTTTCCCCCTGTAGTCACTGCTTTCAAAGACCAGAAAGGTCTAAGAGGCCAGAGCTGAGCAGCAGCAAGCTGCCCTGTACAGCAGCCTTTCCTCCTCCCATGGAAGGAACAGATGAGACATCTGACCATTCCCTATTACGGGATCTTACCAAGCTGCCCTTTGGTGAAGCATTAGCTGGCCTTGTATTTCATGTCTTCTGGCAGAAGAGATGACAGTATGGTATGGTAGTTTGCAAGTCAGCTTGATTTCTCTCAACAGGAGAGGCCTTCAGCTCCCTTCTGACTTCAGGACTACAAACATGACAAGAAAGAATTTACACACTTAAAATGAGTAAGCGATTTTGTTGTACAAGTAAGACATGAGTGGGATGGCCATGTGCTTAAAGTATGTTGGTGTGGGTCCAGAGGCATGAATCTGAGCTTTGCTATGGACTTAGGCTGAGAAATTTTCTGAACTGACTCAGCTGCAAATACATACACACTAATTCCATCTGTCTGTAAAAGCAGACAAACATCACTGTGATTGTATCAGTCTCTTGGGCTGTGGGACACTAAAACCTTCTTCAAATGTGTAGTTGGCTGGGCCAAGGAAGTTCCAGAGTTCCTTTAATATCTCCTGGCTTTCACAACCTCCTCCAAGGGCAATGTCATCAAGGAATAGGGGAAGTATTTTGTGCGTGGCTCAATCAGTGTTCACAACTATACCCTGAAGCTATTGCATTATACTGGACTTGTTTCAGTGCCAGGGCTTGTTTGTTGACCTGGATTCACAAGGTACTTTGAAACCAAGACTACTAGCCTGTGCCAAAGCAACAAAGTGAACAGGTGTTTTGTCTCCAACATACCAGGACCAATACGCACAGGTAATCAGAAAGGCTGACCAAGTTCTCATTTTTTCTCTATCAAGACTGTGTACTCCCTTCCAAACCTAGATGAAAGCCAGATTTCATGGTTTAATTGGCCTGAAATTCTGGGTTAAAGAAGCTTCATATTCCAAAGGACAAATCAAATTAGATGTATTTTAAAAACTCAAGTAAATATATTTTAAAAACTTCTGACTTCTGAGAAGTTTGAATAAGTTCAAAAGCATATGCCTGGAACTAGAAATTGGTGTTTGTACCAAATTACTTATTGCAATATATTATTCAGCTTCTTTCTCTGTGAGCTTTGAAAAAATCTAAGCTGTGTGTGGTCCTTGGTACATATGGGAGATAGAGTTGGAGCTTAAACGGTCTGTGTTTGTAGCTGTATTTACTGTTTCTAACGGACATTTGCATTACATTCCCAATATCATATGCCTTTTCCCAGTCCTGCTACACCTAGCTGTATTTATAATATATCGTGAAGAGAAGATGGTAGCTAGTCAGCTGAAAACTTTTCATAGAAACTGCTAGAGCTCAACTTGTTGATGTCTCCCTCTCCTTCCTAGCCCTCTTTATCAACTTACCTTTTACCGAACAAATCCTGGCTGACAAATGGTGTCTGGAGTTGAATCAGATGACATCCAGTATCATCAAAGATTGAATGTTACATTTTATCAGTTTCTTTTACTTAGTTTTTGCCTGGTCAGTCCTTGCTATTGCTGCCCATAGGTCCTATTGTTCATTTTGTAAGCCTTGGATTATCAGTAATGACAGAACCATTTCCAACTATCTGTATGATCTGCTTATTTACAAACTTCAGAAGCCCATTCAAAGCATCTACCTAGGTAGTTCTTAACTATTTCTTGGTCCTATCTGGCATTTTCTTCAAGGAAATTTTTTTTTAAGTCTTTTCTCTTGGAATAATAAGGACACCGACAAAACTACCCCAAGGTACCTGCTAGCACTTAGAGTCAGGGATTGGTGTATATTTAATACAATAAGTCTAGGAAAAAGGTGTCCTTGCTAAAGTTACATCTCTTCCACCACTCAGCTACTCTCTCAATTCCTGTGAGACTGTTCCTGAATTTCCAGGGCAATGATATTCTATGTCTCAGTGACCAACTGACACGGAGGAAGGTCTTATGCACTGGCTAGCCTTGTATGATATAGGATATTCTCCAGTGTCTCTGTTGCTGTTAAGAGTATAATGATAAATTAGTGACAATAAATTGCTGTCATACACTAGAGCTATTGTTTTCACATGTACTTGAAGAATCAGCACTGGACACCTATACAGCAGGTTTTGCCTGCTCCAAAACAAGATGGGGCAGGAATTTCTGGCTTACCTCAGCTTTTTCATTGAAAAGTTTCTTCAAAAGTGATTAAGCTGTACCTTTCTGTTTAGGATCCCTCCCCTCATAAAGTATCATCCAACATGATAACTGCATAGTGAGGAGCCAATGCAACAGAGATGCTCAACAGGAGAGGAAAAGAAAAAAATATCTGCTTTTGTTTACCAGACAACAATTGATGTTCTACTATTCTGACATGTTTTGATGGTAAGTAGCTTAAGAGGAAGGCAGGAAGCCAACTGTTGACTTACAGTACTTAGCAACGAGTTAGTGCTTGGAGGGAATGTGTCCTGCCTTTGGAGCAGCTGACTTAGTTGGGAGTTTTGAAAAGTGTGTTGGTGTTATAGCTAGACCTTGGGTACTTGGCAGTGACAGTATAATGAAACTGTTGGCATCTTTGTGACTTAGGTATATCCTATGAGTTAACTTTTTAAACTTTATTCTGTGAGAGGTCTGTCAGGATAAAAGGGAGCAGTCAATAGTTATGGAAGGGGATCCATCAGGGCATAAAGATGATCGCTGTGGAAGGAGTGGGAAGATTGCTGCTCTCTACAGGAAGCTCATTAACCTCTGGAAATGTGCTTTTGATCCCTCTCACTGCTCTTTCTGGTTTCAGTCAAAGATTTAGGTTTCTCTGTAATCAGTGACCAGGAAAGCACTACAGCAGTTGCTGCTTGGCAGAGCAAGAAGGCCTGGTTCCTCTCTGGCTATCAGAAAATTTCCCTTGTCTGGAGTTATGACATCAGATCATCTGTGACTGTGAACATGCTTCTACTCCTTGCATCTCTGGGAGATGCCAGACATCTTCCCTGATGCCATTTTACTGTTATCCTTCTCACTTGTGACTGTCTCAAGCAACCCAAAAGCTCCCTCTCAATAAAAAAAAGGCCTGTAGTGAACAGGGCAGTTACTTATGAATGAGGAGAGTTAGTATGATTTTTCTTAATCCCTAATTCACTTCCAGCCTATACAGGATAAGTCTTTTATTCAGAGTTTATCCAGGTGCTTGAAGATAGCTCAAACTGAGTCATGACTGACAAAATGCTGGATGGCCCTTCAGCCATGCCCATGCAAGCTATTTCTAGATCTGAGCATATACCCAACTGGTAGAAAATAATGAAAATAGTGCCTTTTGGACACTGGGCTTATGTCCACATTCAAAGCCCTTACAGACTAAGGTGAAGGAAGGGTTAGAGTAAAAGCCAGGTAAACGCCTGGATAAGCCCTCCATTGAAGTTGTGTTAGTACTCCCTTGGGTTGGTATTCACACAACACTAGGAGTTCTTACAGAATCCTCCACCAGGGACTTAAAAACAATTAGTCCCTAAACTTGATAAGTGTCCAGCCCAGCCCTGGTCTAAGCAAACTCTTTCATACCCTTCACAAGCCACAGAGGCTCCCATCCCCATGTGACTGATGCTAGGAGGCCCCTCCAGAATGACGGTGGGTGGGAGGCCTCTTGGGTATGAAATCCCAAGCAACTCTGTGGTTTAGAAAGGAGGCATCAGAAGAGCTGTCAGCACCTGGAGCAAGTGTCAGCACCTGGCAGCTGGTGGGAGAGGGTGGCAGGTGGAGACAGGGAGAAACAGGTTGTGAGGGCAAGAAGCTTACTGCTACAAAACTACGTGTGATGCAAGCTCATGCACAGGCACTGGGACATTTCTGCAGTTTTCTTGGCTGGCAAAGAGGCTTCTCTGGGTCTGTTGTGACTCTTGAGTCCCTGCTATTGCTTCTATTCCTTCTTTCCCAAGGACTTTAGCCAGTTCTGTCAGTCCCTGTGATGCCTTATATCTCCATATATTTCAGTGAATAGGCCTTGAAACCAGCTCCACTCAGACATCCTTAGATGCAGGAACATTTTAAAGTTCATTTATTTGTCAAATTGCAGCTTTAAGTTATTAGCAAATTTGTAGCTCCAGCCTGCTGCCATTCCCAAGACCAAAAAAAAGGAGTAGAGAACTGAGAAAAAGTCCAAATATTTTGGTTTGACATTTTTATAATGAAGCATTTTGAGCTAATGTTCTGCTTCAGCACATAGCTAAATTTAAGTTTCTGAAGCAGAAATTCCACCTTACCTCTAACTTAAAACATCTGATCCCGAATGAAATTCTACAGACAACCAGGGCTAGTAGAGGAGTGGGGGAAAGAGGAGGAAGTAGGTTTTTTGAGAAAACAAAGTATCTAAGAATGATTATTAAAAGTAAATATAAGAGAAAAGAATGCTAGTTATTTCCAAGCTCTAAGTGTAACTCTGCCTGCTGATGGCTGCTCTACCTTTTGAGCAGCTTTTGTCTAGGACCTTCTGAGTACAACTTCTGAATTTTCCATGCCCTTCTACATTTGGAGGGGATCTGGCATTCAGCTCATTGCTGGAAAACGGGACAGAAAAAGTCCTGTCTCACACCACAAGACAGCTGCAGTCAGATATGGAACCAGGTCACTGAGGCATCATTTTCCTCTCTGACCACTGGCCACATTTCATCCATGGATGACATTGACTCTGAAAGCATTTGGCTGCACAGCTCTTGTGACATCCCCTTGAGGCAGTATGTTCCAGTCCCACACATCATGCCCATACCTTTGTAAACCCGGCAAGTTATTGTATTTATCAGCCCTTCAGAGTCTTACAGCAGAAGTTGTTGCAGTCTTAAATAAATGTAAAGGCCTTTATTCTACTGCAGTCTCTGCAATGTGGAGTTACTCTATTTGACGTTACTAGGGCTCTCACTTTAGATTAACGAGACATCAATTCTCAGTCAAGAGGCTATTTAAAAACACTCCTAATTCAATGGGTTGTGCAGATGAATTAGTTCATTCCACATAACTTTTGCCATTTATGCTGGTGGTGGGATGGGTGATGTGTCTCCTGTCTTTGAAAGTCTTCCCTTCTTTGTGCAAACTGTCATAACCTTGCCTAGAAATAGTTGGTATGGTAGGCATTATTTTTATCAACTGAGGTCCAGTGTTGAGAATCAGACTGCATGGGTGAGTATCCATAGAAGAGGGGGGATTGTTTGGAAATTAGGTGATCAAACATGAGGTGATCAACATTTAACTTTGGATGTTTCAAAAATATCAGATCCTTTTGGCTTCACCCAGAGTGATGGAGAGCTAAGCCCTCTGGTATTCAGCAACATTTGTGGACCACAGCTTTATCGGTAACACTTGTGCTCTCATTTTCTTTCTGTGTGGATAACACCACATGGAAGAAAGAACTTTCCCCTCACTTCTACTCCATCCAGGCCTGCAGAGAGATATGGCCTGGCCATTGTTTCTGTGGGAAAGGGCAGAGATGCTACCTGGATTCTGGCTGGTGACCAGGACAACCCAGAGGAACGGAGGCTGTGTACAGCCAAGAAACTGAGCTCTTCCAGGAACAGAGAAGTAACTACTGAGGAAACAGCAGGCATTTTTGATCCTATATAAGGCTGTCCAGTTGTCTGTGTGAAATAGAAATGCAATGGCCACTATCCAGATCTGGATCAAAAAGTGTTCACAACAGAACCCTAACTTGCAGCACCTGATAGCACCCCTAGAGATACGACTGTCTGAATGGGTAAGGAGAACAACCATATCTGGAACTGCAGGCAGGACACTGATAAGAAGTGGTCATAGTCAGTGCCAAGTTGTATCTGTTCTGCTTGTGAAAGAAGGCTTTCATCTCTATAGTTAATAGTCAGAAAAGAGTGAGCTTCATTGCTTTAAAAGCCAGCAGGATAACCTGCTGTGGTCCCCTGTGTGAAACAGGTGGTAGATATGACAGTTTTATTGTTTACTTTGAAAAACTAAATTCCTGCAAGTGGATTATTTTGGTATGTTTTAATTTTGCAAGAAGTTTTCCACCTCAGTATCTTATGTGCATTAGCAGCCACTGAAGAATGAATAAAAGTATCTCAATTATATGCATGATGCATTGAATTCCAATGTATTTTATAAAATTTTCCCTTATGCAAGGATTATATGGTAGTGTTTAAATGATATTTTTTTTTAAGTCAAGTTGGAAGTTACAAAGGCCTGTGAGATCTGTTGGACCTTGGGGAAGTTCATGAAATAGGATGAATTATTGAGCTACAAGGGCTGAGAACTTAAGTTGGAAGAGAACTGCATTTATGTACATTTAGATGAGCCATTGTGTCTTTGTGGTGGGCCCTAAGAATTGATGGTGTTGGAGAATGATCTTATGGAGAAGGGTACAAACATTCCAGATATACAGAGATCATGAGGTTGTAGGAGACTCTAGGAATTCAGATTATGGAGTGATCTACGTTTTCCTATCTGCTGTCTGGGAATTCCTTGGGTGGGTTTGGTTGCAGGAGAGCCCCTCCAAAAATCCCTTGGCATCAGGGCCAGAAGAGATGAGAGCCTCTGAAGAGAAGCACAGATCTGCTATAGAGTCAGCAAAGCAGGAGAGTAGCCAGGTGAGGCATTGTGTGGACAACTGGTTCCTCTGGAGAAGTAGGATTAACTATCAGCAGCAAAGTGGTTCACCAAAGAGAAATCTGGAGTGGCTTTTGATGTGACTGCTGGAACAAAAAAAATGTCATGCTGTGTCCAGACTCCTGGATGTACACATGAGCAGGGATGTTCTGTTCCTGCCGTGAGTCATTCAGTTGATGGCTCTATTCTTGTCCTTGATCTTGACCTTGGCATTTTGACCCTGCGTGGTCATCTCAAGCAACTTGGATTTTGACAGGAACTGGGTTTTGTGGTCCTTCCTTTCTGAGTGCTCATGGCTGAACTTAGTAGAAGACAGAAAATTCCATCTGTAGATGATCTGAAAAATGTCTAAAAAATAAGGTCTCACTGCTCTAATATGGTGGCTTTAAAATGCTGGCTTTGATGGGTGAGGGCCTCAGTTCTTCTTCTTGGAGTGGACAAAAGGACACCTGTGAAGTTCTGTAGGACTCTGAATTCTGCACAGGAAAATGGAGATGCTGTTCTTCTGCAAATTCATATTATGCTTTCATTCCACCTAAGCCCTTGGGGACACAAGGGAGTTCACAGTGTTCTGTTATGAATCTGCAACTCAGTGAACAACAACAGCTGGACATATTGAGGCTGATGCCAGTTTCTGGATACTCTCTGATGACAGTCTGAGTCACTGGTCTCAGTTTGATCCTGTACAACATGTGGGTGGAGTACAGGACACTCAGGATTGCAAGGTAAAATTATTCATAGACGATCCTGATTCTGTGTCAGAAAGAACCTTGCTGCTATGTGACGACCTTCTTCCCATCATGTCTGGGTGGTAACCAGTGAGAAGGTGTTTTTCATCTCAGCAATAAGATTTATATCTTTGCACTATCAATATGTCATGTCCTAGTACCTGCCTAGGCTCCATAGATAATCTCAATCGTTATAGATTTCAATCCACCTTCAAATTTGGCCCCTTGGGAACCATAGGAAGGGAAAAAGTCAGACATAGCATGGATTAAATCATGTATATGAAACCCAGAAGGTCACCTTTGGCTGGGCTGAGGCCTGGACTGGAGTCTTGGACTCTGGCTCAAAGCTTGCTGAACTGCTTTTATACTCCAGAGTGAAGGTGGACCACATTAAAAACATCCACATTACAACCACTGGAGACATATTCCTGATGAGGAAGATGCTAGGCTATCGTTTATATTTCTGGGTGCCATAACCTCGCAGTCCCTGATGTATACCATATATGGAATTGCAAGCTGCTATGCTCAGCTTACCTTCAGCTTTAAAGAGTCTGATCTAAACTGCTTCATGAACACACTTGCTACTTGCTTTTTTAGTTGTGAGGTTCGAAAGAGGCCCCCAAAGCTACTCACAAAAGGGGAATGAGCTCAGGAGAGAGATGGATGGGGACTGTGGCTTAACAGAAGTTCAGATGGCTTTGTGTAGTCTCATTGTGTGCAGGTTTGAAGCAGATTCTGATCTCCTGTCGGAAGAGTAACAGGCCAACAGTTATAGCAGTCAGAGCTAGTTGATATGTACACAGGCTGTAAAACATCTTTAAAGCATCTCAGTCTTTGCCATTAAAAAAAAAAAAACCAACCCCAAAAATTATTCTTGTGGATGGTAAAGAACAAGAAGAACAAGATGTGACATCTTTATCACTGGGGGAAAGTTGTTTCTTTCCTAAAGTCCCTTCATTGAAAATCTTCCTTGCAGTATTGAAAAAAAAAAAAAGAAAAAAAAGGCAACATATCAACAAAACCCTTGGGTTTCTGCAGACTGCTTTGCTTCCATAAGGCTGAGCATCTGAGATTCAAAACGCCACGTATTTGAGAAGAACCCTTAGCATGTATTCACTTCTCACGTAAAACTGGTGAAAGGCTGTTGTTTGTTGTTTTTTTTTTGCACACCCCACCCCCACTCGTAGCATATATTGTTATTCTTCTTACCTTTTACTTTTCCCTCATATTTTATTGGGAGGTGATGAAGGAGGGGGAGTTGTTGCTATTGTTGTAAGGAAGATTCTGGAATCTGTGAACACAAGTAATAGTATTTTAAATAATGAGAAAAAATTCCACATGGAAAGCTCATCCGGCTGTGGCAGTTTGTGACTGAATGAGAGAAAAGTGCCCTAGAAGCTATTCATTAGGAATTCACTGGAAGCTCTCAAACAAGCCTGGCAGAAGCTGAAATTGAAGTGGTCTCTGACCTAATTTTCTTCTGCATGAAACATCTGCATCAAGGCACTCTTTGATGTATTCCACTTGGCTCTGTCTACAGCATTGTATCACATGGCTTCAGTGTTGCCTCAGTTTTAAAAGACATTTCCAGCCTGTAGAAGGTAATGTGATGTTACTGTTACCCAAACTAATCATTCAATGTGCTCCCAAAATAGAAACAATAGAGGTTCAGACAACCATGTCTGCTTTGCAGTCGTTGTTGCTGCCTAAGCTCACAGTTTAAAAACCCAGATCTGTGATATTCATCTCATGTAATTCATCAACACCAGGAAGGGGAGGGAGAGGGGGGAACTGTGAGCCTTCTGTGTAATAGTATGTCAGAGGACACAATGCATTACATGTGTGCGCTTTGCATTCTTAGCTGCTCCAGCTATACAGTTAGTTTAGTACACTGGAAACAAAAACTAGGAAATGTTGGAGGACATTATCATAAAAGCTCAACAGAAGGAGCTCCTGGTTTTCATTTTGCTGTTTGTTCTCTGCTGATTGACACCTAAAGCTCACGGTGAAAAAAATGTGAGCATGTTTGTGTAGATGCATGGATGATGTGTGATGTATTTTGAATATCTATTTCCCCCCCCTTCTTTTTTTCTGCACTACAGTACACATTTCAGATCCTCTCTCAAGCTCTTCTCCAAGTGGTGTAGAAAACATAGCTGCACAAAGGTATATCTATATACATGCACATACACTTACACATATATACACAGCTAAATGCATAAATAAGAAATTATTAGGGTCACTTTTTACTTTGAATGAATACATCTTAGTCTAGAGAAGAAGGGTTTTCTGCTCAGTCTTACCTAATGGCATGCTGCTGTTTCCCCAGCCTTGCTTATATTATGTGAATAACGGTGGTGTCTTTTGTATTCCACCCCCTAAAGAAGAATCCTTTGAAATTCTAAATGACTGTGCTGCGGATTTTAATGTCTGTGTCTTAGAAATAGCCAAGCAATACCCAGTCATGGAGCAAGGTGCAGCAAGCATTTGCAGAAATGTCAGAAAGTCATTTAGACTGCTTCCTCAGCCTCATGAGTATGTGTGTGTATGTATACATGTGATGTTTAATTCTCTGAATGTATGGCAGGAATACATTATTTCCCTGTGAATCATTTTCTCTCTCCTCCTGTCCATCTACACCTCCCCCCAAATCTCTCCTACTTTTGTTGACATGGGAAAAATAAAGCTAACTGGCTAGGTGGCTTGTATAGGTCTTGTGGGTACAGCATGAGATGAGTTGGTAGCTTATCAGGACAGCTCCTTGCAGAAACCAGAAAGAAAAGATGGCCCTATTGCTGCTAATTAGATGCCTCTGGAGTAATCACAGTAGAAAAGCCATGACCCAGGAGCCTGAAAATAGCCTGCTCCCTGAGGTCATATTCCAAAGTTCAGGCTGAAACACATGAGGAAGGCAGAGTGGAAGGAAATAGACTCATGCCTGTCTGACTTCACAACCAGCAGATACCTATGTCCTCACTCTGGTGCTTCTTCTTTAAGCCCATGTTTCTTTGCTTCACTGATCAGTGGAGGACTTGTATCTGGTAGTGACAGTATAATTAATTCCTTATACAAACAGCTGCTCCATCCCCTGTTGAAGTGATGCGTTTCACTGTGGTAGGAGCTGCACGCACTCTGACAGCCAGCTTGAGCTCTAGAGGACTTCCTTAGAAGTGCACGGTCCTGAGACACCTGGGGCAGACAGGGAGAGGTGAAGGGATGCACCCAAGGTCAAGCTGCTAGTAGCAGGAAGCAAACTCTACCTCATCTTCTGACAGCCAAACTGCAGCACTTTTCAGTGGGAACACCTCGTCTCATCTTCTGCATACAAGCACCAGGCCAGCCCGTGGCGCCTGTTGCCAGCAATAAATCTCCTTGTACTAATTTTGTAAAGGACAAAACCAACACTATGTGGGGAAAAAAAAAAAGCGCCCCATAGCTTCTTTATATGTCTGTTGTTTCTGGAAGGGCAGTGAGGAGCAGGGGACCCCTCTCCCACCATATTCACAAACAGCCCCAAAGAGTTATTTCAGAGAACATATTTAAATAAGAAAAGGTAAGGTCTTCCAGTGAGCCCTGAGGTTGATTTACACTTCTGTATGGATGTGGTTGGCTGTGGATGGTGCCTGGCAGAAGCTTATCATGCCGTCTCTAAAAATAACGATCTCCAATGGACAAGGTCTGCTCACTCAGACCCAGCCTTGGTTCTCAAACAGTGACGTGACATCCAAAAGTAGCTGAGGGACACTTTGGCAGGTCTGTGATGCCAAAGAAGCCAAAGAGGTCACAGCAGCAGGGCTTGAGGCAAGTGGCTTCTGCCTACAGAGAAGCTAGTTTGCTCCCTAATACTGGGAGATGTCCAGGGCTGCGGTTTGCATTCTGGTGGTTTTATTTTGGTTTTTTTTCCCAAACAGCTCCTTTCCTAGCCCTTTTCCATCCCCTGCCCGTATCTTTTCTCTGTGTTTTATGGTGGTGTCAGAGACCAGCCTGGTGTGGGGGACAATCATGCCTTCCAAGTGTTCCCCATTCAGTCCCTGGTCCTTGGGTAAATTAAAATCATTCTTGTTTCTCACTGGTTGTCCTGAGCTCTGGAGACCCCTGTTTTGTAGTGCAGAAAGCTCCAGCCTATTCACCAGCATGATGTGTCCTCTTTATCCACCCCCTTACATCTGAACCCTGGAAGACAAGCTGGGTTTTGTCTATTCATTTGGCAGATGGTTAGATTGAGATCTTACAGGAACATAATGTTAGAAATGGAGCGTGTGTATATTTGTGTTTGTGTGTGGTGGGGAAAGGGTACCAGATCATTTTCTTTCTCTGTGGTCTTATAACTGCTAGCAGTTTCACACAATCTCCTGTAGGTAACACGAATAAAAAGCTGCCCCCCTCTCCACCCCCCCCTTTTTTTTTTCTCCCTCAAGTCTGTACTGTATATACCAGCAGTGTGGTCTAGGCCAATGCTGAACATTTGTGCGTTGGACAATAGCACAGCCTGGCCTGACTATTATCAGCTGCTGTTTTCTGGTTAGCTTTCCTTTTATTCAAGTGCACAATGCATGCCTTTATCACCCTTCAGTCATAGTGACTCTTGAGGAATACATCTGGTTTTCTCTTTCAGCAGCTCTGAAAAGGTCAGTCTGTTCATTTCTTATTCGCAGGACACCACACTTTTTTCTGAGCTGGAAAGACAGGCCTACACCTTTTCATTCCATCTTGTACATAATTAGACATGGTGTCGCTCTAGAAACCTACCCTTGAAATCCTCCCAAGTAACTCTTTCAGCGACAGGAGATGTGGCAAGGGAGTGAGTGAGAGGGGGGACCACTTCCATCCAATCTTAAATCTCATTATGTGGTCACAAAAGCCCTTCCCCAGCATTGCCAGTCTGCTTTTTTCCTCTTCTTCTTCTCTCTTTCCTTGTTTTCTCCCCCATCCCATCCCCAATTTTTCCTCCTAACACTGGCTTACTTGGTTTGCTTTATGGACACACCGTGCACAGTAGAGTCTTTCACACAAAGAAGTCCTCAGATTATTTGTGCAGATAAGGTTGCAATCGTTTTCCCTTCCCCAACATCCCACATTCTTCAGGCAGGCTGTAACACAGTAACAAGTGTGCCCAAGAGGACAGAGCTCATAGCAGCTGGTGTCTGACAAATTATTTTGCTCCAGGCAGACAAATGGTGACTTGAGCTCCAGCCATCCAAGGGATGTGTGTCTTGGTTTCTCTCTCCCTTCATGCTGGGTAGGGTGAGCCATATTGTCCTGTGGGGAAAATCAGCACCACACCCTTGGAGCCAGAGAGTCTTACCTCTGCTGGAGGTCATTTTGCCTTTCCAGATGCACTTTGTATATTTCAGCATGAGAAACACCCAGCAAGGCTGTCACAACTCCTGGGTAATAGCTGTTTCTGCTACCACCATTCTGAGGAGGAAGACAGGACATGACCGGTCCCATGCATCTTTTGAGGAATGATTGCCAATATTGTCTGAGAAGGAGAAAGGGAAGGATACTTCATAAAATTCATTATTGACCAGTATGAAACAAGTTGGAAGCATCAAATTATTTTGTGCCAGCAAACAAGCTTAGAGTTGCTGATGGCTAGTCAAAGGATGCTTAGCGTAAAGCTGCTGGTTTATTAATGTACCTTGCCAGGACAACTAAGCTATGGGAGTATGATTCTTTAACTCTTGAAACATATCCAGGTTGCAGAGTTTCTGGTTGGTTTTCTCTCTGTATTCCAGCTTTGCCTCTTTTTTGCATCATTCTCTCTCTCACGTGATAGAAAAGCCTATTGTAGGCTAAAACGTGAGAGAAAGATATCTGATTTTCTTTCTGTACACACCATTTTCACATGTGTTCTTGATTCCCCTCTACTCTGCCCTGGTGAGACCACATCTGGAATATTGTGTCCAGTTCTGGGCCCCTTAGTTCAAGAAGGAGAGGGAACTGCTTGAGAAAGTCCAGCACAGAGCCACAAAGATGATTAAGGGAGTGGAACATCTCCCTTATGAGGAAAGGCTGAGGGAGCTGGGTCTCTTTAGCGTGGAGGAGACTGAAGGGTGACCTAATTAATGTTTATAAATACGTAAAGGGTGAGTGTCAGGAGGATGGAGCCAGGCTCTTCGCAGTGACACCCAATGATAGGACAAGGGGCAACAGGTGCAAGCTGGAACATAGGTTCCACATAAATATGAGAAAAAACTTCTTCATGGTGAGGGTTACAGAGCACTGGGACAAGCTGCCCAGAGAGGTTGTGAAGTTTCCTTTTCTGGAGACATTCAAAACCCACTTGGACACATTCCTGTGTGACCTGATCTAGGAGATCCTGCTCTGGCAGGGGGATTGGATTAGATGATCTTTCAAGGCCCCTTCCAATCCCTAGCATTCTGTGATTCTGTGATTCCGTGGTTGCAGTCCATCAGGGCAGCTTTCCTGGGATGAAATCCTTTCCCCTTTTGTTCTTTGCAAACACCATAGGACTTGAGTACTTGTTACAGGGCTTTTTCCCAAGCAGGGGTGTCGCGGTCGGGCGACATTTCCCATTTCTAGTCCAGCATTTCCCGTGAGCTGGCAGGTCTCTTCCTGCACAGCTGAGCCCAGAGACATTGCCTTGCTCCAAGAAGTTCAAAGCAGAGTGAAAAGAGAAAAATGACCTTGAAGAGGAAGATTAATTTGTACCACACTACACTACTCCATGAACTAGCTGTGAGACTAGGAATAGACCATCCTCCTCCTGCATCTGTTTATTGAGTCGCTGGACCATATCTTCTCTAATGGACAGCCCCTCTTGTTTGCTTTGCATAGAGGACTCGATCTACTGCTTCAGTATGACCAATGTATTTAAACAGCCACATTTCTTCAAGTGAGTTTTGTATTTTAAAGAGGACAGGGTAAAGACAGAAGGAATTTAGTTTCTGGTATTAAATTTCTTGATTGGTTTAGAGCTATATATATTATATATATATATATATTTCAAATTAAAGCCTTCAAAGACATTTTGTGATTTACACTCCTTTAGCTGTGCATAATGGCTTTAGGATACAGAAGAAAAGCTTGAAATCTTTATTAAATTTTCTATATGATAGCAGCTCCTACTAATAGAGTCAAACTTTGGGCTTTATCACAGTTTCTATCAAGGATCCTGATTTTCAGGGGTTTAGAACAATGTGGTCTTAAAATATGCCCACAGCTAAAATACATTTTGGTCTTATCACACCAGGCTTACAGTAAATTGAAATAGAAATTAGAAAAGTGCAAGAACAGTTATGTGGTTTCTGGTTACTTCGTGTAGAAAAGACAAAAGTTCAGAGTCTTGGCCTGCTGTAAAAGATAATGTTCCCTTCATCCCTACATTGCCTATCTGGCAATTTATGGGTTTTTTTCATAATGCTCAAATATCACCACCTTGTCTCACACAATTTGCCTGCACATGAGATACCACAACACAGAAAGGAAGATCTGGACCCTACCTGAAAGCCTGAGGTGTAGTCATCCTCACTATGCTCTTTTACCCTGAATAAGGATGGAATGTAGGTCTGCCTTGAAAAGGCACCTCTCTTTTAAATATCCTACGGCAGCAAGTTTCCTAAGTTCTGCGCTGAATACAGCCATTTTTGCTGTGTGTTTTGCAAGCACTGATTTCTATTGATTTGTGTTCTCAGGGTAAAGCAAGCCATGGTGATACCCTCTTTCAGAATACAAGACTATGACACACTTTTTTTTAGTTTTTTGGACCAATGGAGACATATGCCTCCAGGTGCAGCCGTAACAGAAATAACAAGGAATGTAATAAATGACAAGTATGAGACACACCAGTAGGAGCTGATTTAACCACCCACTGTTAAAAGCAATAGATTATTAAGGTATCTACCTAGCAATAGATTATTTATGTAATAATTTAAACCTTTATGAAAAAAAAATCACAATCTGTTGATGATTTTGCATTAGAATTATTTTCAGTTGTGAAGACGCTGTGCCAAACTTGAAAGATTTCACTTGAATTTTTGAAAAAACATTTGCTGTCTTTGTAGTGGTCAAAGCTATAAGACCAAAAAGAAGCATTCCCAAAAGGAGGGGTAGCTTTACTGCAGCTATGATTGTCTCAGGACATAAGCAAGAGAAAGTTTATAGTGTCCAATTAACTTTTCTGTCAGAAATGGTCTAACAGATATATATCTGATTTGGCTCAGATAAGTTGTTTTTAGCTTTGAAGTTTTTAAGAATGGAAATCTTCTCTGCTTTTTCCAACTACACCTGGCTTGTCTATTTAAACTTTAACTAGCAAATGTTGTCTTCAGCAAGGTCAGCTTGATGTTTCTGGAATACTTTATTCAAAAAACATAACTTTGTAGGTAATTTCCAGATTTGATTCCAACTGGAGGTGAGTGATGTGAAATCTGCTAGCATTTCTTAGCAAATTTGAAGTTCCAGTTTTCCACCAGCTCTTCTACAAAGATGGACAAGTTTATTCAGACATAGGCACTGTACTGCATCTGGCAAACTTAAAAGGTTGTAAGCCTTTCTGGCTTGGGAGGTGCATGAGCAAGCCTCACCTCTGGATGAGTAGCCATGGTTACAAGCCAGAGATATGCACTTGCCTTCAGCATTCTAGGTTTCAGAGCATCCTTTCTTTCTGTGAGACGCCTCAGAGACTTTTCAGTCATCCTTGCTCCTAACATTTCTGTGTGGGAAAGGCAAGAAGTTCTCAGATGAGAAGTTAGAGCCTTGTCTTTGCCTGTCTCTCTACAGCTGTATGCCTGTCTGCATACACGTGCTGGGAAAATACATTAAAAGGTAGGCATATGCATTTATATGCGCAGTGTGTAAATAGTACAACCATTGTCTAGCTGGGCGCCTTTCATCTTCTGGAAATGTAGGCTGACTTCAAGCAGGGATAGTGAAATGATTCCTTTGCTGCAGGCCAAGCAAACCTTTTGTTCCTGCTGTTGGTGGACTAGCCATTTGCACATCCCCTAGCAGAAGTCCAGAGTTACACTTTCCTCGTCCTGCCTATCCCTCCTCTCAAAATAATATGTACATGGATATGTGAAATGAGGTTGCAGGCTACATCCAGCCCACCAGCTGTATATTCCACAACCTGACATGAGAGCATCATAAGGCTTTTCAGTTGTTTTAACTTAATTTTCTTCCCAAACTTCAAATCCTGGTAAGACTGATGCTGGAGTATTTGTTAATTTTTTAAATTTTTTTTTAATCTTCAGAATTACTCACATGTAACCATTGTAAAATGCTGCTGTGTTCCTAATTAAACACTACTTAGAGTTAAAGATTATTAAGGATTTTGCATCATTTTTTGCTTTAAACACATGGGAGAAAATTGCATGACTTGAGCTTTTTTTAGGTATGTTCACATTCAGATACGTAGCTTCATTACTTGATTTAGAGGAAATGGCAATAAAAGCAGTATAGAGTCCTTTTCAATAATTCATGATTCCAAAATTACAAAAAAGCATCACCTATGTTTGGGGATATAATTTGTGTCCTGTTATTGGAAATCACACACATGCTTAAAAGTGTGCCCCCACTGTTTAGCCTATGTATGTATGTTTGCTGTGCCACTTAGGTGACCAGGTGATGTCCAAGGTGCACATATGCACAGAGTTTTAGTAAAGGTACCCAATTTGCTCTGTCCACCAAAGATCGTAAAGTTCAACATGCCACAAAACCACAAGATAGCCTGATTATTCTGGAGGAGTGAAAAATATTAGGTCCTGTTCTCACTTGTCGTGAAGTCCCTTGCACTGTCCAAATGAATAGGACAGCAGAGATTACACTTTGTGGTGTAACATCTGTTGTTGGGTCTTTTTTCAGAAAACCTCCAGCTCCATAGCTGTGTGGCTAAAGATGATTAAGTGAGTCCTAGCTGTTGTGATCACAGGGGAGGAAGGGCTTGAAAATTCAGGATGTGAATCAAAAGCAAACAATATGTTACTGCACTAGCACTGAAGACTTGAATCATGATGTCATACCATTTGGTGACAACAGTGGTGGCCTCTCCCACTCCTCTGTGTGCATCACTCCCGTGCTGCACTTTGCTACTAGCTGAAATCCTGAAGCTTGTCAGGGCAAGAGATATCTCTTGTGTACATATGTGTGTGGGGCCTAGCAAACAAGACTCCTGCAGAGAGCTCCAGCAGCACTGTTCAGCAGATGTTATCACAGCTTACTGTGATAAAACATAAAGGACTGATGTCAGATCTAGGGATGGGCTCAGATCAAGTTTCTGGACTCAAACACCCCTGAAGCTCAAGGGTGTTGAAAATCCAAGCTCAACTGTACATAGGATGTCTCTTACACCTGGAAAGCCCCAGGCAGATGCTAAAACATCTCTTACCTTGCTGGTGTTTCTACAAGGTGCAGGTGACAATCCTGAAGTCTGTGAAGATCTTAGCAAGCAGCAACTGGAAAATCAGGGTGTGGATTTCTGTACTCTGATAGTTTAACCTATGTACTTACTGTTCCTTTGCAGTTTCTTATGTGTTAACTCAGCTGTGCCCTACCAGTCTGTGAGGCAGGCTACCCACTTTCTTAGCACTCAGCATCATTTTTTTCCTTATTCCTTGTTCCTGTCAGAGGGCAAACACTATTGCTGTCACTTAGAAAAACAGGATTTTGCCTGCTGTGCTTGAGAAATCTTCAGCACCAGGCTGATTGTATAGGTTCCAGGAACTCCTGTTGTAAGGCTGGGATTCAGCCGAGTGATCTATAGCTGCAAAGGTTCACTGCTTTACTGCACCAGCATAAAATGGTAATGTTGTAACATTCCCACGTATGAAGACTTGCCAAAACAGTTTAGTGTTTCAAAAGCTGCATAGTGAAGGAAGACAAGATCTCACTATAAGCTGTGGGAGCTGGAAGAGTTTATGAAGCAGAAAGTACGGGCTAAGGGAGAGATCAGACCAGTGATAGTTCACTGGCCTTGCAATTCTTTTAAGAGGCACTAATGGTAGTGGACTGCTACAGTGGAAGTAGACCTAGACTCATTTAAGGCAGCAGCATGAAATTGGTTGCAATAAAATTATGCATTAAATGTGCATTATGTTTAATAAGACTGTATTGCACTCCCAATGTTTACTCTGTGACCACTGAGGCTGATCCAGTTTTCTAAAGTTCTCCAATTGGTTTGCTATCAGGTTTTCAGCCAGAAGGTCAAATTTCACTTGTTGTTAGTACATGTCTCCATTACTTTGCTAAGGCGTTTACACTCCATATTCATTACTTCTTTTTTATCTATCTCCTGTAACTTGACTGCTCCAAAATGCTCCCTGTAGGTGGCATGTTTGACACAAATGAGATCGGTCTTTAATAGATGTCAACTCAAGAACATATACATGTGCAAACATACACTTGCACAAACACACAAAGAGAAAGAGGGAGGAAGGCTATTACCAGCCGTACATCAGAGATAATTTTATGTTGCTTCACTCAAGATGCATAAGTGACCTCTGTGAAATCATGGGGTTTGGATATGAAACTGGGAATATAAGTAGAGAGGCTGGAATATATGTTTAGAACAGTATGTGATCATGACTATACCAAACTGGGAGCTGGATTGTTTTAATCAGAGGCAATGATAGTTTTAGTGTTCCAAAAACACATTATTTCCCAACATCTCAACAAACTCTTGTCAGCACTGAGCTCAATGTGGGTAATGCAGGCAAGGAACCAGCAGGCATACTTTCTTAGGGCTTTGTGTTTCTTTGTAAATGCTTTAGCAGGAAAATACAAGCCTGCTTGTATTCTGTTTTCTTCTGTTAGGATATCATGTTGAGAGAATTCCGCATGTCTAACATGTTTCAGCCAATAACATAGCATTCATCACTCCAAAATGGACTGTCCCTGTTAGCAAAGCTGGCTGGGTTACCCAGAAGGAGCCATTGTCCAGGACACTTGGTACTCTGCCTTGGCAGTGAGGTCTATGCCCAGCCTTCAGCTTGATTAGTTAGGGAAAATGCAGTGCAGGACCTAAAAAGTCTTGCCAATGCCTCAGATAATGAAGTGTTTGAATTAGCTAGCTGCAAGGTTTGTCCACCCTGCTGTTACTGCCCTGTCTTTAGGCTGATATAGGGGTACCCATGTTTGCTTTAAAGCAATCTGCTGTCAGGCTGGTAGCTCTAGGCACTCAAAACCTGCCCGAGGCACTGTCTGGGAGCCTGCAAGGTGTGCTGGAGCACAGGAGCCAACCTGCAAAAAGGCTGAGCCAGCAAGGGAATACAAAGTCATGGCACTGACTGCTTTTGACAGTGCAGCTTCTTCTCCAGAGAATGGCTGGGTATCAACAGGACCTCTCCACACCAGCTGGAGGCCTCTCCTTACCTGCATCTTCAGAGGGGAGCCCTGCTAAAGGGAGGTGCTGCTTCACCTCAAAACACATGAGGCCTGGGGCAGAGCCACAGGACATTTCTGATTTGCTGCATGGCCAGCCTCCTTCACCACTTTTGTCCCTGCAAGTACTGCAGGCTGTAAGATAATTTGTGCTATGTCTGTAGAGAGAAAGTTACATTTTGGTGTCACTCTTCTGCAGTTCATAAAGTTATTATGTGGAAACAGCCATCTCTAGGTTCAGGGGCATCTCTTACTGATGGAAGGAACACTGATACTCATTTTTTAACTTACCATGCCTTATTTTCATAAGAAATTGAGTATCTGACCTATTTTATGAAAGCACTTTTTGTGTTGTGAGCTGGATACCAAGCCTGTGGTACTCTGAAGTCATTACTTTCAAAAATCCTAAGAGTAATTTTGCTACCAACCTCTTAAAGAGAATAATGTGTTTCTTGAACACCATCTTTCTTTAGACACGTATGATGATCCCGATAACACTTTTACAAGGGTTTACACATGCAGCTTTGAGTGCCTGGCCTCTTGCAGTGCCATCACTTGGGGCTCTGATTGCTGCTAACAGGCAGGGAGTACTAAGCTGCTGAGCAGGAGATGTACCTGCCCCTGAGCTGCTGCAGCCACTGTGATGTGCCTTCAGTCCACACATGACACAAGTGGGTCCCCATCCCCTTCAGACAGCCTAGAATAACCTTTGGCAGAGGACTGGGGCAAACAGCTGCCTGTTGCTAACCCAGCTAATTCCATCTGCAGCCATGAGTCAGAACCCTAAATCTATGTGCTTCTAGTCCCCACCTGCTTCGCACCTGTCCTTTCATTTTTCCTCAAACACTAAGTAGTGGGCCTGTTTTCTTTTGGGTGCCTGTCTAGTCTGTCATGCAGTACTCATCTTATCTTGGTGGTGATGTCATACTGCTTCAGAAGACAGTGCTGCTGTTTACTGACCCCCATGCATGTTCCAAAGATCCCACATAGAGGGAGAGGATTAGAAAGCCCTGAGGAATAAAAGAGACAGCTGTCCCTTTGGCTGCATGGAGAATCCTGGATATGTTAAGGTTGCACCTCTCAAGACCCTTCCCACTATGAGGCAGTCAACCTGGGCAGAGGGTCTTGGCTTCATCCAAGCTTCTACAGTGGGCACTGTGTTTTGGAAATGCGTAGTCCCTGCTCAGAAGGATATATTTCCATACATGTGTTATTATTTTGCTTGGTTTTTTCATTGCATAGATGCAGTTTTCTAATTTGTTCCAGCTGTTTGTATTTGCTACTGCTAACTTGAGGCTGAGGGGTTGAGGAAGGGCTAAACTTCATTGGTGCCTGCTAGTCAAAGACTTACAAGAAAAGGGTACAGTTTTGATTTGGGTAAATTAGTTTAAATTGCTGAGAACAACAAAAGCAGACAGCCTCGGCTATCTGGTTTCCATGCATAGGAAAGCAGGACCTAATCCTTTTCCCACAGAAATCAGCAGATGAGATCTCACTGAACTCAGACTACATTATATCAGTCTCCAAGTAAACACTTCTTATTCTAGCACTAATTTTTGTTATTATTTTTAGTAGTAGTAGTAGTACAATCTTTGAGTTCTTTTCTGTCCTTTGTCTTTTTCTGACTTGCTTTGGCATCATTGTGTTCCCCCAGGAGAGTGGGCTGCGAAAAATGTTCATATGACTATAGATGGTCCCTGCTATTATATTCCATGATTTACATATAATTGCATAATTTACATGTAGTTGGTAGACGGCCAGTGTAGTCATGAAAGCAGAGCTGATATATACTTTCTGTTAAAACTCTCTTATCAAATAATAGTTGCTCATGCAAAAAAAAAAACGGAAATTGAGCTGGCCTACTTTATAGAAAATATGGATTTGGATCATAGTGATTTGTGGTTTGGGTTTTCTTTAAATAATAGATATAATTTGCCACATGGAGGAACAGTCATGCTAGCCAATCTTAAATTTTTCCATGGTCCTGTGCAGGACAAGATGAATCTTAACTCCATAGCAGCCCACGGAAAAAAAGTCATCATGACTTACATGGAGCCAGTTTTACTGTAGGAACCCACAATGTCCTTCAATGCCACCATCAAAGCAGAGGGAAGACTCCAAGACATATAGCCTTCAGTTCAGAGGACAATAAAGCCTTGTTTCAGCACAGCACAATCACACTCATTTTGACCTGAGTAGATGTAAGGCTGTAGTCGAGGAAGATGCTTACACACATGCCTGCCTGTAAACAAATGCTTAATCCCATTGGAATCAACTGGGCCCCAGCTCAGCTTGAGCTTTCTTTGCAGTGCTGAACTTAAACATATGCAGTGAAAGGAAAATTGCTCACAGCACCCTCATCTTTAACAAGCATGATGGAAAAAGTTTGCAGTTAAATCAGCAGGACTTCAGCTAATGTGATTAAATGCCTTTCTGAATCCAGCCTTCTGCAAACCTAGTATCACGGATGCTATTCAAAGCCTGCTGAGGGCAATGGGTACCGGATCAGACCCTGAATGAAACTGGATTTTCTCAGACTTCTGCAACTTCAAAAGAGGCTGAAAAGATTTGAGAAGGGAAAAAAAAAAGGGTAATCAAGGGTGCGTTTTATTGCTTCACCACCTTTCAGAAAAACAGCTGGTGAGTGAAACAAGTGAGGTTATGAGGAAGTGGCTGATTCCAAACTGATTCTTTTATTTCTCTCCTCCAAACTGCATGCAGGCTGCTAGTTTTGGTTTCTACCCTCCCCAGAACTAACTGAGATAGCAGGCTGCAGATCATGTGAAGAGCAGAGATTATGCAGGAATAAGCTCTCCTCTCATTCCTTCCAGCCCTGCTCTTTTGTGTGTTCTCTGTTGAAATTCAAGGTTCCTTCTCTTTGTGTTTCAAAGGGTTTGTCTGATTAAAATTAAATAGAAGCTGGAGGACTAGATGTTGTCTGTGGCTCATGCTCATATTTCCTATAAACTGCTGGCAAGCATGTGAAGAGTTCTCCAAATTGACAGTGCACACAATGTCCAAATCTAATTTGAACTGCATGGTGCAGCTTCAGCTTTCAATCACACAGCACTTCCTCTAAAACAGTGTCTGCAGCTACATTTCCAAATTGGAACATTTTTAAAATTGTTCATCACGCAGCTCCCTCAATAGACCAACATATGTTTCAGCAGAATCAACAGGCTGACAAACTCCAGGCCACCGAGAATTTTATGTATCGAAGAGCGTGTGTTGTACATGAATCAAAGTGTATGTCATGCTTCAGGACTTGGTATGTGTATATCCAGACACATTTTCCAGTATGGTTATTAATTATCAGAATTCAATAAACAAGTCACCCTTCCTCATACATCTTGTTTCAGCTCCATGAAACAGCAGAGAGCTCATGCCAAATGACATAGTCAACCCAGAAAGGCCCATCCACCTGCTTCACTCCAAGCACTGTGCATGATGGGACGTTATCAGGTTTTGTGAGACTGATGTGTAAAATGCTTGAAGAAGCTCCTCTTCCTCCAGAAGAGGAGTTCCAAAGCCTGGGGATTTCTTCCTGCTTACAGCTTAGGTTCAGCCCTGTGGCCTTTGCTCAGTCTCTCAGCAATGAGGACATTACTTGTGACTGACCTCTGTGGGGTCTTGTGAGGGTAAAATCATTAATGTCTGGGAAGTGCTCAGTGATAACAGTGATAAGCACTTTTTAAAAAGCCTTTAAATACTAAATAAAAAAAAATTATTTCTACTGACTAATACATGTTGTCCTTCCTCTTTTACCAAATTAGAAATGCACAATTTAGCCACACATAAAAATGCTGAGGTAAAAACTGGGTTTCAACATGGGTTTGAAGAACGGTATGTTGTAAACAGGGAGCTGGTGAAAAGGAGATCTGTGAACTGAAAAGTTTTCCTGAGATGAAAACCCATCGTTTCTCCATCATTGCTTGCAACAAAACCACCTTATACATAGTAAGTTGGTTTTCTTCAGGAAAGGTGTTCTTTTGTTTTCAGTTGGAGATGAGTTTTGGGGGGGATTTGGAGTCTTATTTCCTTGTTTTCCTGTCAACAGTGGCTCCCAAGGCAAGTGGCAAGTAGTAGGGATGGTGAGTTTGCATTTCACTTTCTCCCAGAGGAACATCCATAAAAGGCTTATTGATGTCTATCACAGAAACAGTTCTGGATCATCTAGGTTTTTTATGGTATGTATGTATTTTTTGGTATGTATGTTCATAGAATCACAGAATCACACAGAATCATTATGGTTGGAAAGGACCTCCGGGGTCATCAAGTCCAACCTTTCTCCTAGCATCTCTCTAACCACTACATCATATCTTCAAGCGCCGCATCTGTTCGTTCTTTAAACACCTCCAGGGATGGATTCTGCGATGACTGAACCACCACAGATGTCTTAACAGTTTATCTCCAACTACATTAGGAAATTATTCCATTCACTAGGGCTACAGCGAATCATAGAATACCTTGGGTTGGAAGGGACCTCTGAA
>VZZY01025069.1:0-15903 GCA_013400335.1 Eurystomus gularis | reverse complement strand
GGTCCTTTCCAACCGCTATGATTACGATTCTATGATTCTCTCTCTTGTATGCCCAATGCTTTTTGGAGAGTTGGTGTCTGGGTTTAATACTAGCCTCCTTGATCTGTAAAATGCTCCCTGTGTAAATGCAGAAGTCAGTATTGACTAGAATGCAGTTGTTTCAAGTGTTTGGTGTAGGAAGAATTGTGATGCGGATGTTACTGAGAGTCTCTGTGGAAGAGTGGCAAAGTAGTATTTAGAAAATTGGCTCTGCTTTCAGAGCAGCCTGTCTTGTTTAAATAATTTCTATATTCTTTTCTGTGTACTCTTTGCTTTAAGGAAACAGTGAACTTCAGATCTGGTACATGTCTGTCCCTGGAAAATTTTGAGAAGTAGTTCTCAGCTGCCACAACCTAACTATTGTGTTTGTGTGGGGTGGAACTTACACTGTTCACACAGTGTTGGAACAGACACAGGACACTGATGGACAGTTGCTGGGGGAACAGGAATCTGGATTCAAATGTTTATTTAAAATCCCAACTGTGTTCTTGCATTCATGGTCTGCATGTGACTCTGGCTGTAACTGCCAACCCACATAGGTTTGCAGTAACAAGTTAGGGATTATTCTACTCTGGGGTTAAGATGACTGTTCCCCGTGGAAGCTGAAATGTCCCTCTCCCGTTTCTTTGTGATATGGTGCTAAGCAAAGCTGCCTGGGCGTGCTCAGGTGTGGCAGCAGAGTCAGGGAGATCTGTTTATGCTAACATCTGTATTGATCAGCTTCCCTGAACGTGCGGTTTCCATGTCTGTACTCTGCCTTGTCAGGGCTTTGCTCCTAGCTTCTCACCTTGGGTGAACTTCTGATGGCTGGTGGGAGGATGCAGAAGCTCTCACAGGTTAGCTCAGTGACACTTGTGGAAATGAATGAGCAGACTGATCCCCCGGTGGTGGATTCCATCTGCAGGGTTGCTGACATCTTCCATTACAGCTAAATTAATTAGAAATGTAGGCAAAATACCATTTTCTCTGTTTGAAGACAAGCCTCCACTGTTCTCTGGCAGTCAGGATTGATGCTTATCTTATTTTGCAGATGCAAGCTGAAGCTACCCCTTCTCTACAAGAAAGCCTATTCCCAGAACTCCAGGTAAGCCCAGCCTGATCAGTCCAGTCCAGGACTACCCTTTGCTTAAGGCCTGTGAGGAGGGGTCAGAGAGACCTGGCTGGTTTGTGGGGCACAGGGAGGCACCGACCCCATGGTGCATGGAGCCTGAACTGGGAGCAGGAGCAGTGGTCCCACACAGTGTGTCTCTGCAAGGCTGCTTCTGAGTTAGCAGCTAGCGTCACTTTTATTCTCAGAGTGTGAAGCCCTGTTAATACTGAGTTGTAAAGGTGCTGGAATGTTTTAACCGTGGGGTTAATAGCCCTGGAGAACTCTCTGCTGACACTGGGTAGTTGTTGAAGGCAGGAAACCCTGTGGGGTGGGTGCCTGTGTACCCTGTGCAATGAAAGAGTCTCTCAGCTGGTTGCTGACCTGAACTGCTCTGCTGGGGCAGCTCTAGCCTGGAAGCACTGAAGCTGGATGTGTTTGAGGCCAAGCCTTGCTGGTGGACTCTCTTAAATAGAGCCAATGACAGTGTTGCTGCACCACTGGTGTAGGTGATTGGGTTTCTGGTGAACTTGGTGCCGTAGTCCCTTCTCCAGTCCTCTGTGACTGTTTCACACCATTTCCTTTGAGAAATAGGACACTAGGTTGGACGTTAGGAAAAATTTTTTCACTGAAAGGGTTGTGAAGGGCTGTCCCAGGCTGCCCAGGGCAGTGGTGGAGTCCCTATCCCTGGAGGGGTTTCAAAGCTGTGGAGATGTGTTGCTGTCGAGGCTCAAACCAGGACAGGTGCTGAGGGACATGGTTTAGCAGCAGACTTGGTAGAGTAGGATTGTGGTTGGACTTGATGGTCTTAAAGGTCTTTTGCAACCTAGATGACTCTATGAAATCTTGCCATAATTCAGCATATTTCTCATTATGTCCAGGTATTAAGCTTAAATCTGGCTATAGCTCCCCTCAAGAATCCCTCCTCTTCTTGGGAACTATCATTTATCAGACACCAACTTGTTAGTTGCCCTTCAGTGAGTTGTAAAGACTCAATTCCCTTAATTTTCACTTGTAAATTGAGCCTTTTGGCATCTTAATCAGTCCTGTGTAATTTTGCACTCTTCACTATTACTTTCAGCTCAGTGACAGACTGAAAGCAACCTCAGCTCTAAAGATCCCTTGTAAAAGGAATGCATCTTTCCTGGTAACTTATGTTCCTTTAACCTCCCTATTTGCATAAAATATTTCTGAAAACTGTGGTTTCTATCATGACATAAAAGATGCATTTGGCTGGAGGGAAGACTCGGCACACTCGGGTTAGACAGTCATGTACTGCAGAACTATTTTAAGCTGCTTCTTGATGGTTCCTCACTGACTGGCAGGTTTTGGGAGACTGGCTGATGTGCACTGGCTCTTTAAAGCAGTCCTTTACTTAAAGGATATTATGGGAACTGTGCATCGGTGGAGATGGTGAACTGGGTGAAATGCACCTCTCTGGTAGTGCTGTTATTTGTGTAACAGTTTCTTTAAAAAGCTGGACTCTGATCCAAGGTCCTGGCCAGCTTACCCATGATACTGTCCTTAAACCTCTGTTTTGTGTCCCTGATGCCGATGTGTTACAGTTGTGCTTCTTGCCGAACATACAACTTTATCCAAAAAAATAGAGAAAAGGATTAAAGGAGAGTCTGAGGAAGTTTGGCCTAGGAAGGAATCGCTGTGGTAAAAGCTAGGGTGAGAATTTGTCCTGACTGCTCTTTTGGTGCACATTCAGTAATAATGTACAGAATTGCCCCTCAAGAAAGGAAGGAAAGGTTTGTTTCCTATGGGATAAAAACATAGTCAGGGCAATACAGAATTGGTGGTGTACTGCAAGTTCACATTCTCCTTATAGAAATGTTTGTTCTCTTCTGATGGCTTTACATCCCTCCCCTCAAAACAAGTTGAGATATAACATGAGTATTTTGCAGCGTCTAGTGCTTTCTGGAGGGTGTCCTTGCTGATCTAATCCCAGCTATCAGACCTGAGAGGGGAATGGTTAGTAAATACCCTGTAAAAGAGGGAGGCGAGGAACGTGCTTGTATTTGAGGTGCTGATATTGGAGCGTAACTCCTCCACCTCCTGCGCTGGGAGGAAAGCTGGGGAGGGACTTTCTACAAGGGCTTGTAGTGCTAGGATGAGGGGTAGTGGCTTCAAACTGGAAGATTGGTTTAGATTTGGAAATTAGAAAGAAGTTTTTCACTCTGAGGGTGGTGAGACACTGGCACAGGTTGCCTGGGGAAGTTGTAGATGCTTCATCCCTATTCAAGGCCAGGTTGGATGGGGCTTTGAGCAACCTGGTCTAGTGGGAGGTGTCCCTGCCATGGCAGAGGGGTTGGAACGAGATGATCTTGAAGGTCCCTTCCAACCCAAACCGTTCTATGATTCTATGCACCTTCTGAATTTCAGGACATGGGAGAGATGTTGTCTCTGCCACACAAGTGCAGATGCAGCAGCTGCAAGGAACCGTTTTATAGAGAAGATCCAGGCAACTGTATCCTTTCTCAGCTCACTGCCCACTTGCCCAAGCACATGGTGCAGCACAGCAGGCACCAGGTGCAGTCATTCTGCAGCATGCTCCCATCTGGAGAGAGTTACCCCTCCAATAACAGGAGTTTAAGCCGGGTCTTTAGGACATGGGTTGTTTTTTATAGTGCAGCTCTTCAGCAGTCCTAGATCTTAATCCAGACAAACAAGGCCACGAGGTGAATGTGCCGTACAAAGCTGTGCTGTCCTCCCCTTCCTCCTGCAAAGCCACTTCACAGGCTGTTGCCCTCTGCTCCTGGTTCCAGCTACCAAGGGCTTGGGGTTGTGCACAGTGGTGTGAAACTTTCCTTAAGCTGCTGCTGTTTGAGTTCTGTTCACCAATGCCGGCCTTCAGTCCTGCAGAGATAGAGGAGGAATTAAAGGTCCTTCAGGATACCCCCTCACTTCTGAGACAATATGTGGAAGCTGAGCCTGCAGGTAAGGAGAAAAAAAAGCTGTTTCAGTGGCTTCCAATTCCACATGTCTTGTGTTGTTGGCGTGTGCTGGACATGATGGACAGGAGCATTCTCTGCCTAAAATGAGGGCTGGTGGACCCGAGACCACTCTAGAAACTGGTATTTAGGGGGGATGGTTTCAGTATACTCGTGCCTGCTGGTTTTCCTCTGCTTCCCTTCTAGACCATTCCACTCTGCAAAGAGAGTATGAAAGCCTTTTGACCTTGGAGGGTTTGCAAACAACCATTTCCCAGTGCCTGCGTAAGCTGCAGCTCCTGCGAGCCGGTGAGCCAGTCTCTGCTTTTGTAGTCGGGTAGGAATGTGGCCAGCTGTGCTTCAACAGTGGTTTGCCATCTGTGCACAGAACATCATGGACCAACATAATTTTTCTACTAGTTATCCCTAATGGCACTCTAATGTGTAAAACTCTCAGTGGCAAACAGCTGTGGTATCTGTCTGCCACCGGTCTGTACTCAGGAGAGGCTTGGGACCAACAGCTTCGATTCAGGAGGGCTGGTGAGGGAGCTGTTGAAGGTGGGGAGACTCTGTGCCATAACACAAGATGTCTCGATGTGTGCAGAGCTTACCCTGTTGTTAGGCCTTCATTTCTAGGAAGTAGATCACAAATTCTGCAAGTCCAGATATAACTTGTGCATTTCTACCTCCTGCCAATTCTACCTTGGCAGCTGTGGAGCTGCAGAGGAGGCTGCGCCCAGACTGTGCTGGTGACATCGGGAGCTGCTCTCCAGCCTGCCCTCCTCCCTGGGGACAGCCACGTGACAGCGCGGGCATCCTGGCTGCGCCTCTCCTCTGTTACTCCAGTTTCCAGGAGCTAAGCGACCTGTTTGCCTTGAAGCTGCAAGTGTCAATGCTGCACCAAGAAATTGCCTTGCAAAAGGTGAGTCTTTAAAAGTGTTAGTAGGGCAAGAAAAGGGCGGTTGTGGGGCAACAGTTGGCGTAGGGGCCTTGATGTTGGAGCAGCAGCTCTGCCAGTGGTGTTTCTAGGTTTATGCCTCATGTCCAAGTCCAAATTTGTAGATGAATAGACTTACTTTTTTAAGGCCAGAGCAGAGGCCTTTAAATGTCTGACCCCTCTCCTGTTAAGGGTTTTTTTAGCTACTCTGAAAGTTTGGCAGTGGAGAATGTTGTTGCAATGCCTGGAGACCCTTTTTGGCAGCCTTTTACAGTCCCTACTCTGTCACTCTCACCTGCATGACCTCTCGTGAGCTCCTCTGCTCTGTACCTTTCCTTCCAAATCTCAAACTACTGTGCTGTTAATCTTGACCTTGCTGTTCTGCAACTGCCTGTAAGAACACAGTCTCTCCACCAGCCTGTGCAGAGCAGCAGCAAAGGACAGAGAAGATCTGTGAAATTGCATCCACTCCCTTGACCTAACCTTTGCTGTTGACCTGAATGGTGGAGGCTTTGGAAAAGCCATTTTTTGTAAGCCAGGGAAGAGTTATTCATAACTGGCCCCACTCCTTCCTCTGGCTTGAAGATAGATTGCTGCCTGTCTTCAAATGGTACTTCGGTGCTGTAATCCTGAGTTACAGGTTGTGAGGATTTTTTATTTTTATCTGCCCAGAATGAACCAGTGACCAAAGCCTGCTGCCTGATTCTTTGTGGAGTGACTGAACTTCCTCTGCACGTGTATCTAAACGGGTGCTTTGTGCTGGGTGAACTCTGAGTGTCTGAAGCAGCTCTGCACAGAGTGCAAGATGGGTGAAATTCTTGGGACAGGTGAAGTGACGGGACTCAGTACAAGATAAATACCCTGGGAAAGATGTATGTGTTTCTGGGCCAAGTATGTCCATTGCCTTTCTGTGGAGGAATGCCAAGAATCAGAGAAACTCCTGGTAGCTCTTAGCCTGTCTTTGATGGTATTTCCTCTGTTCTTAAGTATCAGAAGCAGACCAGGCAGGTGGAAGAGGGGGGGCTTTCTTTTGGGAAGCAGAGCAGTGTAGCACTCTGTGCCAACTTTCCTCTTAAGCAGCTTTCTCATCTGCAGACCTTAACTCTTCCCAGAGATTAGCAACTGTGTCCTGCTTCCCTGTCCCAGCGCAGAGTTCTGTAGAGAACAGGAAAGGGAACCCCCTGCAGATACCTTGTACTCTGTTCTTTTTGGGCCTTTGTTTCCACCACTGAAAAATGCTGTGAGGGAGGTGACTACATATGCAGGTCCTTGTCCTCTGACTGGAAGCTCACCTCTGCTTTGTTTGTAAGTCACAGTTGGAATCCCAGAACTTTGAGCTGCTCATGATGCTGTGACAGGCCAGCAGGTTGTCTGAGACGATGGACTGAGAGTGTGAGCCAGGCCTAATAAACTAGAGGCCAAGGAATGGTGGACAGCTTTAGCATCCCCTGTACCTGTGCTGCCGGGGAGGTGCACAGTTCTGCTCTGTTTGGGCTGGAGTTGGCCACTTGCCCAGCTGTCTTGGATGGCCCAACTGGGAGGTGACAGGAATGGTCATGAGTGAAGAGTTGAACTTAACCATTGGGTCAGTAGGTGCCTCACTGTGTGGTTGCAGAGCTCCTGAATCAGCATCAGCTTCTTGCAGGATGCTGATCTCATCCTAGTGCTGGGTCACCTCTGCAGCAGAGGAGAAGCACCGCTGTTTATCTCACTGCTCTGGGAACACTGGGTGGCTGCTGGTGTGCTTCATGAGCAGAGGACAAACAACTCTGCCTTTAAATGTGACAAAAGAAAACACCTTGCTATCATCTGGTGTGCAGTTAGTCGTACTGCCTGGGTTGGATTTCACTTGTTATGCAACCACTTCACTTAATGGAATCCTAAAAGTGCTGCTGGCTCTAGTAACATGTCTCCTTTGCTCCTGCCCAGGTCATGATGGTGGAACTCCTGCATGTCCTAGAGTCCAGGCTCTACCCAGATGCCTCAGTTGCTCAGCTGTACCGAGCGATCTACACGCAGCTCTGTGAAGGAGGCAAGCAATTCCCTGTGCTGGTGAGAGACGAGCTGGCAGACTGAGCCAGTGGCAACCTCCTCCTAGCCGTTCACGTAACCAGAGACAGTTTTAAGCAATAAATCTTTTCTATCGGCTATTTTACTCTGCTGTTTGTCCAACTAAATTTCAGGGTTTGGGGTTTTTGTTGCATTTGTTTGTTTTTTCTTCTAATGCTATTATGGCCTCTAACCCCAACCCTTTGTGAAGTCCTTTCAGGACTTGATGGACACTGGTTTTGGCTTTTCTTCCAAGGTCTGTCTTTGGCTAGCTCTAGATTCTTGACTGCCTCAAGGTGGCACCAGGCTCATATATGCAGACAGTGTAGCTAGCAATAAAAATTATTGATGTTGATCAAATAGCAATGGTATGGCTGGGCACGGCCTTCCAGCACCTGAAAATCTAGAGAACCTGAGCTGCTGCTTCCTTATTACTCTGTTCACCACACTGTCTAATATTCACGGACTAACAGTGAATGATTCCAGGGATGGGGCATCAGCCACCTCTCTGGGCACCTCTCTGGGCCAGGCTCTCACCACCCTCAGCCTAAAACATTTCTTCCTCCTCTCTAGTCTAAATCTCCCTCTTTTAGTTTAAAACCATCACCCCTTGTCCTGTCACAACAGGCCCTGCTAAAAAGTCTGTCCCCAGCTTTCTGACAGGCCCCTTGAAGTACTGAACGGCCACCAGAAGGTCTCCCTGGAGCCTTCTCTTCTCCAGGCTGAACAACCCCAACTGTCTCAGCCTGGCCTCACAGGAGTCAGTCTTGTCAGTCACATTGCTGCTCAGTTCAGGGTCCCTTCAGGCAGCTTCTCGACTTGCCAGGCTCTTGTGTAAGGACTTACACCTAGCCTACAACTCAAATATTTTTGCTACATCTTCTTCTCTAGTGACTGTGCCTGAGGGAGCAGTTTGAGAAGGGTTGGGCTCCCTACACTTGAGAGCTGTCACAGAATCCGCCTGCTGCAGGAGGAAGCTGATGGAGCAGCCCAGTAGATGGCACTCGGCCCCTTGTGTTCCTGCTGAAATTCTCCAGTAGCTGCTGGAGAGGCTGCCTTCCAGAGGGACTAATGCTATGTCCTGCCTGGCTGTGGAGAAAACCACAGATCCAGTAGCAGTTCTGACCTTGTCACCATGGGGAAAACTTCAGCTTCGGTTCCTACTGCATCTTGGGTTTTTGCTGGTAATGCCCAAATCCCCTGGTGACAATGCTCTGTGGCAATTAAAGCTGTAAGGTGGCTACCTCTGCTTGTGAGAGCTTCAGAGGCTGTTTAAGGAAGGGCTGCTGTGTGCAGCTGCTTATTACAGCTAAGGGATGCAGTGTGACTCAAACTGGACTAGATCTGTATGCTTGGGGGGATTTAGCTCTTAGGAGTGCTGACACTGGTCATTGTTTTGTTTTTTTTCCTTTTGTTCAAGGCCAGAGTTAGTTGTCTGTCTCTTCTGAATGTTCATCCCTTTCTGACACTCAGAATTCACTAAAAATCATTCATATGATGGGTGAAAATCAACATCTCTTTCACAGAATCATAGAATGGTTTGAGTTAAAAGGGACCTCAAAGATCATCCTGTTCCAAAACCCTGCCAGGGCAGGGACACCTCCCACACAACCTGGCCTTGAACAACTCCAGGGATGGAGCATCCACAACTTCCCTGGGCAACCTGTGCCAGTGTCTCACCACCCTCGGAGGGAAGAATTTCCTCCTAATTTTCAATCTAAATCTCCCCTCTTCCAGTTTGAAGCCATCACCCCTCGTCCTATCACTAGAGGCCTTTATAAAAAGTCCCTCCCCAGCTTTCCTGTAGGGCCCCCTCAGATACTGGAAAGCTGCAAGAAGGTCTCCCCAGAGCTGAATAACGCCAACTCTCTCAGCCTGACCTCACAGCAGAGGGGTTCCAGCCCTCTGGAACTTACTCAGTTCCTCTTTCACTTTATTTCTTTTGTTGCATTGCATTCAGTTCCTTGTACATGGCAAACTCCATGGGAAATCAAATACCATCAGGGTGGGGGTTTCTTACCTTCTTCACCACCATAGCATGCAGAGGAGTCCTGTGCGCTTTCCATCTGCGTGATCTCCAGGGCCAACCATGCTGTGGTCAGCAGCACCGGAGGAGCAGACACTGCCTCCTAAATTAACATGGTCATATGCCGTGGGCATTAACATCTGCACGCTCAAATTTCAGCGGTGACATTTGGTATTGTTAATTATTGTGCTGTTATCCATAACTTGTCTGTAAGCACCGCATGAGTCACAGAGCAGCTGCTTCTCTGTGCAGAGCAGGCCAGGGGAAATTGGCAGTTACTTCCCTGCCACAGCAAGGGCTGCATAGGTGTGGAAGGGCTGTGAAAGAGGCTGAGCCCACAAAACCAGGTTCGCAGGGGTTGTTATGAGCTCGGAAGGCAAGGTGCCACTGTAGGAGGGTAGCACAGCTCCCAGCGTGACGACTGGCAGGTAGCTGGGTTGGTTTGTGCCTGGGGATGCACTGTGGTTTTATTACTCTTCCTACACCATGTGAGAGACATTTTGTAATTTCTGTAAATGTGTAAGACTTTAAATCGTTTGAATGACTCACTCTCAGATGTGTCTTGTGCTGTAGCAGAGAAAGATCCAACAGCAGCTTAACTCGGGGGTTGGGGAGGTCTTTTTTGTTATGAAACGTGCCATTGTACCGGTACATCAAATCAAGAGGAGGAGAAAAGAAAGGCAAAAGGTGGCATTTGTAATGCCAGGGGACAGTATCACAGAAATACAGGCCATGAGCAGTATTTTTTGCAAGTGATAGATGACACTGGTGTTGTGTAGATATGAGGTGAGACAAAGCTCGGTGGGGGCCAGGGAGGATTAGCAGCTCTTCTTCTTTCTTTGTCCCCTTCAGCAGAGTCTTAAAATGTTTTTGGTTTTCCCTACTGAAGGATGTGAAGCTGGATCCCTGGGAGGAGACAAGTTTTCTTTCTTTTCTTTCAAGAATCTGTGATTTTAAGCATTTCTAACTGCTACAGTGTCTTTTCCACCAGCTTCCCCCTTTCCTTCCCCTCTGCATCTTCTTCTTTTACTGCTCTTGTTTTTGCAAAGATGTCTGAAACTGGAAAGACAGAGGCAATGCTGCTGTTAGTGCAGTAGACTCTCTTGTAAGGTTTCATGTGCATTAGTCATCTTTGGTTAGCTCTGGATGTTCGTGTTGAAACCTTCAAGGGGTTTATCCTGCAGATGTTCTCAGATAGGCCACCAAGTGCTTGCTACAGCTCCCTCCTTGGGAGATACAGCATGTAGGACTAGCCAGTGGGGCTACTCTCCATCTAAAACAGAAATAATTTGAGTCTTGGTAAGAAAGAAGGTAAATCTCACCGAGAGTGGTGTGGAGGAACATCCTGCCTCTTCCAGCCTTTCAGAGGGATCTTGCAGTGTGTGAGCAGTGAGTGTGACAACCTGATTAAGTGACTGCATGTAAAGCATGAGTTGTGGGCTCCCAGCCCTGAGGCAAGGGCAGGAGGAGCTCCCCAGCACCCCTGATCAGGAGCAGAGGTTACGATTTGGAGAGGCAAAACCAGATGAACTGTATGAGGGAAAAGGGAATTTCATCACCAAGCAGTTTGCGATGGTAAGTGCTGAACTGGGGGGAAAACTCCCAGCTCTCTGTAGATGACAAATTTGCTGTTGGTGGTGTTCTCCAAATCAGCTTTCAGTGAGAGAGCTCCAGAGAGCAAGTTACTTAATTAAAACACTCTATGTAGTCAAAGTCTGAAGCATCAGCATCTGAATCAGCAAGCTGCAGGTCATTGTGTGCTCTTGTGCCAGTCAAGGGTGTCTAGAAAGAGCAACGGTGCTGTAAAAGCTGAGACTGAAAGCTGGTGTTTGTAGTAGAAGTCCTGTAGGGAGCTGTGTGTCCTACACACGTTTTTTTTTCATCATTTTTATTATTCCTCAAATCAGTCTCTCCCTGAGTTACAGAATTCAGCATGAGCTTGGGGTTTCCAGCTGAGAAACCCTGCTCCTGATAAATCTGAAGGTGGTGTTGGATGAGCACAAACCACGCTGAAGCTGCCGAATGTGGGTACTGCAGGATGCACAGCGTTCCTCCAGACTGTCCTGGGGTGTCTGATTCTGTAAGCAGTACTGTAAGCAATCAGTTGGAAATGCTTTAACAGCCTTGTGGAAGCCAGGAGAAGAGGCCAATGCGGAGTTTTTGCAGGCAGGCAGCCAGTTTGGGGCTGCGCATCTCCAGCCCTGGGTCGTGTCGCCAGCTGGGGTCACTGGGAGGCTGTAGTAGATGATGGATCTGACTGGGGCTCCTCACGTCTGATCTGTGCAATAGAGATTGATATGATTTCACTTGCTCATTATCTTGGTTTTGACCTATCTGTGCTCTCTGGACGGAGGCCTCTTGTTTTATGGGGTTTTGTTTTAGTATTAACACTGGGGCTGGTGCAGTTGACATCTGGTTTCACTGGATGCTTCCTAGTCCTCCATCACTCCCATTAAAAACAACCTCACAAAACAAAAACCCGAATCGTGACTCAGTCTGACATAAAAACAGTTCATTAAGTAGGTATTAAAATTTTTCTTATCCACCATGCGGATCAAGTGCTATTTTTGTAACCTCAGAACCACCATCCAGAAGAAAAGATCTATCATCTTGGCTTTAATTTGTGAAGAAAGAAGGGCTCTAAGCATTGTAATCAAGAAAAATCTATTGCTTGTTAATTAATCTGAGCCCAGTTAGAAAGAAGGGGGCAGGGAGCAGCGTGCCACGTATGCCAGGGTATGAAGTGCTGGTAATGTGAGGGGGGGAGGTGAGTTTTGAACTGTAATTTCAGAAGGCGAGAAATTACAGCAGTGGGTTATTTAGGCACGCAAACGGAGATGTTTGGCTTATTTTTAGACAGAACAAGAAAGATAATCAGTGGATCTGGAGTTCAGATAGGAAAAAGCAAAGAGAAGTAAGCTCTGAGACAGTGGAGGAATCTACCCCTGGAGAAAAGCCTGTCTGCAATCATCCCTCCTGGGTTCTGAGGACAGGCTCCCAGTTCTGCCAACTCCTGCTGGTCAGGGTTGTGGTTTTGGCTGGTTTTTTTTAGCCCTTGCAAATTCTAGTGAGAAACAATTTATTAGTCTCAATTTATCTCCGGTTTAAGAAAACAAGGGAGACTTATGTGCACACTCAGGTTGGTAAGACTTCAAAGTAGGGTTGCTTTATGCACCACAAATGAGGTTACACTCTAAGTTACGTTGTACTGCACGTCCCTTCTCCTCTCTTACAATGAGCTTTATTGGTTTAAATGTAATGCATTAAGTTGTATTTGGGAGATTCTTCCAAACCTAGGTGAGGAGAAGGAAGGGATGCAAGAGGATCTTTCCTCGAAGGTCTTTTCCAACCGAAATAACTCTGTGATTCTATTGTAGATGTGGTGCCAAGGGACATGGCTTAGTGGTAGGCTTGGCAGTGTTTGGTTTGTGGTTGGTCTTGATGATCTTAAAGGTCTTTTCAGCCTAAATGATTCTAGGATTCTGTGCAGCCAGCACAGCCTCGTAGCTTTGGAATTGGGTGTGTTATCTGAGGATCTTGCCCTTCAGGGGTTTTTCCTGCTTCAGATTCTAGGTTTCACAACATACAACACATTTATCTCTCGAGATGAAGTCTCACCGGATGCGTTAGCAGTAAATCTTGCTTTTGAGGTCATTGGGCAGCTCAGTGCCATCACACGAGGTGATGGGCATCAGCCGTTCTTGCTGTCTCCAGGAAGAACTGTGTTTGGTACCAACCAGACACATCGACACTCAGAAGGAGAGAGCACAAGAATGAAAATTTAAGAAAAAAATTTAAAAAGGCACAAAAAACCCCCAACCCCAAATACAAAAAACTAGTGGTAACAAATTAGTGAAGTTATAAATAGTCTACAGTGCTTCAATGATGACTGTGGGCTGTTTGCATCATGGGACAGAATTCCAGTCACTGGATGCAGGGATGAATCAGGCGCAGAATTTCTTCTATTTTAACAAGTCTGGGCACCTAAATGTAAACATAACCATGTGCTTCTGCGAGTCTGGAAGGTTTGCTTTTAGTCTTACTAGGAAATTTAGGTTGTTTGGCAAAATCCTTGTGACTTATCAATCTTAACTGCCTGGTTTTGTCTAGTATTAAATGGTGTTTGTCAGGACCCATCACTGCTCTTCTGGAGTTTTCTCCTTGAGGGTGACAGAGGTCTTGGCAGCGATTGCATTGTCCTTGCAAAAACAAACCTGCCAGACGTAATGGAGTTGTTTGATCAAACTATTCATTATTTAGATCGTCTATGACTGTCTCCTTTCCTCCCAGCAGTGCAGCTGCCACCATCACCGTTTACAGAGGGTAGTTCAAAGTTGTGCTTGTGACAGTGTAAATGCTGTTACTTCGTGTTTAACATCAACAGTTGCTGTGGATCAGCTTTTCTCCTCGTTAGCAGTTTTCTTCCATTTCTGCGTCATACGTGGTTCTCAATACTGGTTGTGTTGAGTATCTGCCGTGGTCTAACGTGGGATAATCAGCTGATCGGTGACAGGAGGGGAGCAGCAGAAGGTGCAAAGGGAGCTCTGCCTGTGCTCGGCGCTGGGAAGGAACGTAGCTACCGCAGGGCGGATGATACTATAATTCCTTCCCATCTGCTCGTATCTATATTTGAACCTACAGGAAAGCATCCTTCTTGTAAGACGCATGAATCTCTGATTTCAAACGCCGTCCCTGTTTCGGAAGTGCATTTGGCAACTGCGCTGAGCAGTCGGCGCTGGGAGATGCTCTGGTGGGGCTCACCACGCAGCGTAATGACACGGACCCAAAATAGCAGGGCGATGTCACCTCGCAGCTTGTCACTGCTGCAGAAGTCTTTGTTGGAATGGATCAAGGTGACACCTGGCTGCTATTTTCAGACCCACACTTCCTGATGGCTGTCGCTGCTTTATTCCCCTGCTTTTGTTTATTTATTTATTTCCCTTCTGCTGAATCATAGACCTGGAAAATACTACTTAAGTCACTAGAATCCAAGATTGGGCCTCCTGATTTGTTTTGCTGCCTGTTTTCTAGTTCTACATGGCACACAGCAACTTAAAATGGACTATGAGAGGCCACCTGCACTTCCTTAATGAAGCTTTCCTGCTGTGCGAGGAGTTTCTTCCCTGCTTTTTATCTTAAAATTAATGGAGCCACTCAAAACATAAGGCTGCCTTTGCTGGGGTTGTTTCCATGGCTGGGTGCAGCAGCTGCCTCTGGTAAATCCAGATGTCACTGCTTCCTCTCTAATTCCTTCCTCTGAGTTTGCAGCCTTTTAGCACTTAAGAGTTGCCCTCCTATATCCGGTAGCTTTTGTCAGCCCGTGGAATAGGTATGTATATTCAATGGCTGCATTAAAATTGTTGAAGTTGGGGTTGAGAGCCCAGAAAAAGCCACAATCTCAGGTTGCTGCTGCCATTTGAACCTTCTGTGGCAATGGGCTACATGATGGTTGATGCCACGTTCTCCTGCACTTGCTTCACTGCAAATCTATTGCAGTTAAAGTTTGTTTATTATGTGCAGTAAATGTTTATTCAGAAATAAATAGTTATTCTTGCCCTAGTCTTAAGCTAATGTGCGGCTCTTGCATCAATTGTTCTGTGCCAGCCATATAAAGGCAGAATTAATTTCCGCACATAGCTGCAGGAAAAAAAGCCTTGTGGGGATATCTTAGTTCTTACAAACTACCATGGGTGGGTGGTTTGGGTTGTTTGTTTGTTTGGGGTTTTTTTAATTTCAGTTCCTCTGTGTGATAAGTCAATGTGTGGGCTCTGTTGGGATTTATTTTTTACACGAGTGAGGGTCATTTGTTCAGAGCACGTTTCTCACTGACTTCAGGGCTGCAATTTGCCAGCTTTTTACAACTCAAACCCCAGGGGATCAAGCAGCGTGTCCTAAAGATGAGAAACGAGGTTGGGCACACATGAGTGTTGTTTCTTGGACTACTGCAGGGATAGATGTGAATTGTATAACAGAGATTATCTTTGCCCAAAGTGCCCTGAGATACATTGTTCTCTGTTCTGGTTTCCACACCCATTACATTCTAGGGTAGAGGCATAATTCCTTCATCTACACACCCTTTCCTTATACACTTGTGCTAGCTCCAGGATGGAGGTGTGGGCTATCCTGAGTGCTGCAGGACCTGTGTGAAGCCGCAGGCCTGTGCCAAGGTGATGGGCTATGCGTGGTGAAGTCGTAACAACACATGAGGTGTGGGTGTCTCTGCATCTTGGCACTGTGCTCTTTATTTTAGCATTTCCATCTGGTCTTCAAATCGTTTTGCCTCTGACATCTCCTTTGAAAAGTCTACGTTAGCTTCTCTGGTTACCTATGCAATTATGGACCCCCACCATAAAACTCCTCCCTGCCCCAGTGCTGGGCACTGAGTGCTGGGGACATGGGTCACCTCCCACACCTTGCTTCTCCTGGGCTTTGCTGGTGGTGATCAGCGTCATACTTGATTCTGGGCTTTCTTACTTCAAAAATGGGTGAGAATTAAGGGGCATGCAGAGGGGGGTTAAACTGTTGATGGGGGTCTACTATAGACCACCAAACCAAGAAGAAGATGTTGATGAGGCCTTCTACAGACAACTGGAGGTAGCGTCTAGAACACGCTCCTTGGTACTCATGGGCAACTTCAATCACCCTGATATTTGTTGGGAAGCCCACACAGCTAGGCATGTTCAGTCAAAAAGGCTCTTGCAGTACATCAATGATAACTTCTTAATGCAGGTGGTGGAGGAACCAACGAGAAGAGGTGTGCTGCTGGACCTTGTATCAACGAATAAAGGAGGACTAGTTGGCTACATTAAGGTTAGGAACAGCCTTGGCG
>VZZY01025068.1:36919-53160 GCA_013400335.1 Eurystomus gularis | reverse complement strand
TTAAATTTTTATCTACCAAAATTGATCTTTTATCAGCAATCAGAAGAATATATTCCCCTTAGTACACATTAAAAACCCCAGGAGAATTCTGTCAGCATACCTAGAAGCATAGACACATGAATCGCCATACTACATGTCACATTTGATAACACAGCATTCCACAAAAGAAAAAAATTAAGTACAATTCTTGAGGACTGCCTGCAATAGCAGGCAATATACTACTAAGTACCAGGATTACAAACTGTCTTGGTTGAATTTATACTAAAATTTGCTATTTCATTAAATGTCTCTTAAGATCAGAAATTAAAGACTGCTCTGTTTTAAGTTCTGGAATAAAATCCTCTACTGAAAGCAGAGGCCATCACTGAAGCAGCACTGATGCTTTTAATCACAGATGGGAAAGCACATTTGTGAAGGGCAGAAATCCTAATGGTAAAGACCTGAGGTCAAATTATCTAGCACATAAAAGACATTGGATTTTTTTCTGCCAAAGCAGCAGCTTAGCAACTGATAACAACAATAATATGAAACTTCCTGCAAGTACACAACTCTTAAATCCACTCACTGAGTAAATAATGGTATGTTCCATTAGCACTAACACCATAAACTGAAGTACACAAAAGAATCATGTGTAGCAGTCCAGCCTTATCCCTACTAAACCAGAAGTAGTAACCCTTTTAACAACATCAGAATAAGTTATATTCTCTTAAAGACTAAACCAATAAAATAAAAAAAACTTACTCAGGCTGTGAGACTGGAGGTATCTCTGAGGTAGGTGAACTGGAAGTGTTTTCAGTGCTTGCAACTATGCTAGAAGAAGCTTCATTCAAATCTACTGAAGGTGGAGCCTCAAATTCAGGCAGGCTTGTTTCACTCATTTCTGTACTCTGTGAAGACATTACAGATAGATATGTTTTTCAAAACTTGAATAGGAAAAGCATTTGTACAATAACATCTAGTACAGAGTTTTAACAGTTCAGTAGTTCAGATTTCTGTCATTAACGAACCCAAAAATCAGACAGCAAGACAGATAAATATATTTTCCCTCTTCATAAGGCTAGCTGGTACTCAGTGCTACTTTGGCTTAGTTGCAACACTCTTCCATAGTGTGCAATAATAGGGTAAAAATATTAATTGGAGAAGACATGCAACAACTTCTTCAATCATGCATTTCTTGATTGAAGCTTGATTTCAAGATTGAAAACAAGCTTGAGTATTTCAGCAACTGAAACAAATGGTTCTATCTGCATGCTGCATTAGAATAAGATTTACATTTACTATTTTCATCTTAAGCTTTATTTTGAGGAAGGCTGTCAATTTTATCACTTCAATGGAGATCTGAAATGATTTAGAAGTATATGCCATGTTGTAACTGTACAAAGACATAAATTGCTTAATCACTTCAGTTTTCATAAGTCCTTGCACAGCATAATCAAAATAAGGTTTTCTAAATCTGGAAGAGTACATAACCACCAAAACAGGCCAGATTAACTCTTGCAACAATAGAAAATACTATTAAACAAGAGCTTCTTGTCAATAGCTGGATTACTCTGAGTCATCTAACAGAAAGGAAGAGATGTGGAATATTTTACTACACGATTATATATTTAAACCTTGCAATACATATTCAGAAACATCCTATGTATGTTGTCCTGTAATCTACAGAACAAAATGTGTCAAATAATCTTTAACAGTGGGCTCTGTAACATTCAACATCGAGCACTGACTTGATGGTATTAATAGCACATACAACTAAAGCACCATCCTTTTTCCATTTCAGCAAAGGAAACAAAACCAAGAGAAGCCATGACAGAGCAAAGCTAAACTGGACTGCTATGATCACTAAGTCTTAGCTATGTAAGAAACTACAATGAGAAGGTTGGGGTTTTTTTTATGTTTTATAAATAAAGACACATCCATACCTATAACATCCAATTTTAATTTATCTTGAAAGATTTAATCAGTACCTAACAAATATTAAATTACTCTTACTATTACTTATGCACGCGGGAAATGCATCTGTGAGCTCACATGTTTTCTCCTTCATTGGAAACACAAATCTGACAGCAACACTGTGTGCAAGTGCAATGTGATAGATGGTTACTATGAGCTTTAGATAGCCAAAAGGAAAGACTCTGAAATCCAAGAAGCATTTGAAGAGTGTACGGAGAGAGTAAATGAAATAAAAGTCTTGCCTGGTCAGATGCTGTGAAGTCATCAAGCAGCTCTTCTGTAGAGTAACTCCGTGCACTTGACTCTGCATGCTCAGGCTCCAGTCTGGTACTAGCCTCTTCCCCCTAGATATTAAAGGTAAAACAGTAAGCATGCAGTAACATGGGCCTTTGACTCTAGTAAGGGGAGTTACCTTTGGTACAGACTGAATATTAGAACCTTTACAACTACCAAAATATCAACGTGAAGTTAAGCTACGTGAATCTTCAGAGCCACAGCCCACATATTAAAATCTCATCTGTGAAAGGACTACAGCAAGTTAGAACAATTCAGTTAAATCTTCACAGGAAAGACCATTTTAGCATTGTCTTAAATAATTCAGTTCATATACTAAGGAAAGTCAATCATTCTGCTATGACTTCCCATGTTGACAAATCCACCCTGTCTCCTTGCTGCTCAAAACAGGATGGGGGGGAAAAAACCAACAAACATCCTAAGATGACTTGCAACAGACAACCATTAAATAACACTTGTCAAATTTCAGTTGTAGAAATTTACACACCACTCACTTTATAAGGGTTATCTAAACATCCTGACATCAAATACTGCAGTTCTAGTGTCTGGACCCAAAATGAGCTGCTATGCTATACTAGTTCACATGATCATATTAATTTGAGAGTTAAGGCATTAACTTCCTGCAGAAGAGCAGGAGTACAAATTTGAGCAAGCAAATCTTAAAAACAACAGCTAAGCAATATTTTTCCTCAAAGATTATTAGCTTACATCCCAGTTCCCAAGATTAAATAGCATCCTCTCAAAGAGACAACTGATCTAAGGAAAACTGATCAAGGGCTGCAAGGCTGCTCTGAGCAGGATAGCTCCAGCTGCTTAGGAGGAATAAGATGCATCCTTCATATTTCTCACACACCCAAAAGATTTTTCTTTAATGAGTAAAAAGTTGAGTATAATGTATAAGCTTTCACATCTTTGGGTTTAAGTTCAAAAATCTGCTTAACAATGCAGCCACATTAATAGAATGAAGGGAAGAATGCTGCAAAAAAAGGAGGAAAACACACACCAATGGCTTCCCAGTCTCAAAGCCTGCTTATCTTTCCAGTTTTACTACATCAGTCACTAAACTGGTGCAAGGACTCTTTCCAGGCAGTGAGAAGAACAAGACTGAACACTATTCAGCTGCACAAGCTGGCAAAAAATACAGCTACCCTAGATGATAAAATGCTTAAGAAACCTATGATATTCAAGGTATTTTTTTCTGGTCAGGCAGCTCTCCACTTTAGTGGACTGGAATGTCCAACACACATTTTCCAGGTTTGATGTGGCATATAAAAGCTTTCCTGGAATAAGGACTGTGATTAGCACTACTACTGACTGATGGAGGAAATAGGAAGAGCAGTAACATCAATACTACCCATGCTTATCACAGGACTGATTCTTTCCTGTGCAAATAAATAAATGACACTACCATGACTTTCTGATATGACTCAACAGCTTGGGAATTCACTATAAAATTGTAAGATGCAGAAACTTGTAATGATTTAATCAGGGTGGGACAATTACACTCAGTTTAACCTAAAGTGCTAAGTAATATAAATAAGAAAGGGACAGAATCTTTATTAGCATTTCACATAGGTGTTTTAGCTTTGTTAATTTTACTAAACAGGAAGAAAACAAAGTGATAAATCTGTCTTAAACAATTATTCTTAAATCTTTTATTTAGGATATCAATCATTAGTGTACTGGGTTTTTAACACAACACAGATACAACTGGCATACTCTGGCCTGGACTTACCCAGGCCATCATCTCTTATCATGCTCTCCACAGAGCCATATATTATCCCTGATGACCACTCCTTCTAACATCTGGCACCCAAATAAAAAAAAAATAAAAGTACAAAAACATGAGCCATCATTACTAACTTGATTTTTTTTTTTTTTTTTTTTTACACACACAAACTGTCCAGCTGTATTGTTGCATAACTGCAACAAACCTGAAGCAAAGGAAAACAAAATCATGGTTCACAGTACAGTAAGCTTTCTGGCAAAGAAGACACTATGAATCAAAGTGTATGAATCAATTTTTTTTTAATATCAAGTCAGACTGAGTAGCTAATTAATATGATTTATTCAGCATACCTTTTCCTGGACATCATCATCATTATTTGCCAGGGCACAAGCATCACCTGAAGCATATTGCACTGCCGATGAAAGACTGTCTTTACAAAAGACATGCCAAATAGGAAGGCTATTTAAAGAAAAAAAAAAAGTCAGTCTTGATTTAAAGAATAAATATTTTAAAAATATTTTAAAGAATAAATATATTCCCTCAGCACTGTCTCCTTCAATCTCTTTTCAATTATTCCCATGATGTGCCCAAATCAAAAATACACGTGTACATTTCATAGATACTCATTTATCAAAACTATTGGGGGACTTATCTTTATGAAATTAGTCACAGAAAACACGCTACAGATTTACTGCTTCCAGAAGACAAAAGTATCAGCGAAACAGTTATTGGGATGATACCATGTCACAAAGTGGAAGCTGACACAAATTAGTTACTACAAATTAGAAAGAATTTGAAACAACTATATCCTTTGTCATATAGTAATGGGATATCTTTAGCAATAATTATTACTAAGCAAAAACTAAAGCCACAGATTAAAAAAATTTCCGATACAGATCATATAGTATTTAGATAAAATTAGCATATTAAATAAAAGGTCCATAGAAAACTCAATGAAAACGTAGAAGCAAATGGCAAACCAGGTGCTGGGTTTAGCTACAACCTCCACAGAGATTTGTTTTATGCTTTCCGTTCTGAACAGTTTTGCTTCTCAGTAGAGATTGATTTATTTCCACTGAAAAGCAGCCAACACCTACAAACACTTGCACCAGAACAGCACCTATTGTTGCTCACAGTGCACGGCCCAGTAACAGCCTACACAACATCTGTATAGCAAGCCATTAGGCTTGGAGGCCCAAAGGCCAGCAAGGATCTTCATGCAAATTTTGACTAAGTCCAGCAAGATGCCATGCAAATTGAACTTTTAGTTAAGTTTTCAAGAATACTTGGAACATCAGAGTCATCTGCCACTTCAGATCCAAACACTTTGCCGGGGAATACTGACAGCCTGATCAGCATGACCCCATGTGAATTCACACAAACATCACCACACACTGAAAAAGGGAGTCCACCTCCTAAGAGGAGACAGGTCCATAGCAGGTCTTTAAGCATACAAGTAATCTGGATACAGCAACCTTCCAACCTAAGTTCTAAAAACTAAAACATAGCCCTAACAGTAAATCACAATAGCAAGAAAATTAGTAGGTCAGTATTCACTTACACAACTGGGATCAGCCTAGTGTTTAGAATTTGAATTACCACCTGTCTTAAACTTGAAGATCACCTTTATCGGAAAGTACAGTGTAGATTCCTCCACCAAGGAGGAACCCATGCTGCAACAGACCACTGTCAAGTACTAAATTTTAAGGACAGTTTTATGCATACCCAGACACTCAGAGGGAGCACTACTTCTCCAGATTGCAGGCAATTACAAAATTGGGCTTTTCTTGTAGAGCTATAAACCTATTGCTCCTCTTCCACCTGCATCAGCATGGAGTGTTAACAAGGCGCTAGCTGCTCTAAATCCAGGTCCCTTACCTCCAGAAAAGCAGAAGACAGCAGACCAAGAACTTGTGAGACCTGACATACTATTCTGGTGGCGGGCAAATAAGGTGTTCCAGGTCTGTCTCAGCCCCACTGCTCCTCAGTAATTCCTCTTATCTTTGAGGTAACAGCTTTCCTCTAAACTAAATGGAAGCCCTCAAGTCAAGCAGAAGCAGCTGCAGTTACTGCAAACTAAATCACTGAATACAAGGGTAAGAGAACATTTATAACCATGTACTGTAGTGCGTACGAAGTCTCACATCTCAGTTAAGTTGAAAGTGAGGTGTATGCATTCTCACACACCTTAAAATTCCCATCCCATCACGTAGTAACTTGTCTGTTAAGTTTTCCATCAAAACTGTCTTATCCCTAAGCACAGGATGTACATTTAAAGGGATAGAATGAAATGTTTCCAGACTTATGGCCTTACTGCCTAGCTCTCACATGGAAAAATTAGTTACGCAAATACTCTATTATTTTTCTGAAAAGGGGTTTCATTCATTTCATGGAGAAATTTCCTTATGCTCTTAAATCCAGTACCTCTGGTCTTTCATTCAAGCTATGACAACTCCCTGGTTCTTCACAAAAATACAAGAGAAAGATAAAAAATTTTATAGAACATACTGTAGCTCATTGCACTCCTTTATTACACAGGCACACAAATGTTATTTCCTATTTTGCTTACACTGTAAGGGGAGGAACTTCAGTGAGCTTTACAAAGCAACATTAAGCCTCTTAATGTAGAAAAGGAAAGCTATAATTGGCTTCAAATCGGCATTTTAAAACACAAGGTATATTTCCACAATTGCATTAATAACTGCTTTAACACTTGAAGTCATGAGAAAGACTTAGCACAAAAGGCATACATTTCTTGCCTTAATATATTGATACTTTTAATGCAAGAAGTCAAGCTTTATTAGAGCATGAACGCAGCTTTTAAAAGAATGCAGTTTGACAGCTCATAGATTTAAGTTATTCTGACATAATCTGCATCCAATATACAATTTGCTTATTTTCAGAAATTCTTAGCAGTCTACTCCCCAACTCAAACATGATGCCTCAGGTCTCCCAAGAGCCCTCCAAGCAAGGGAGGAGACTGAGAACTCATTTTGTATACGAGTGGGTGCGTGCACCCACAGGACAACCCGAGCCCTGCCACAACAGGGGATGCAGCGGGCAGAAGGGATCATTCAGCTGCTGCCAGCAAGCTCTGACAGAGCATTAAGAACACAAATCCATAAAACGCAAGGCCATGTGAGACCAGCCATTCTGTGAGAAGTTAATCACCTTATCATGACCACTACTACTCATATTATCATGTCTTTCAACACTGCGTATTCATTCAACGGGCTTCTTCAGCCACAAGCTGATAAATGGTATAGCTCATAAAAAAAAAAGCCAAATGGCTATCTCTGGTAAGCATTTCTCTAGAAGCACAAAGACAAACAAACATAAAAACCTAAGTGTTAGTTTACCAAAAACAGAATTATCCTTGAGTTTAGTGAACTTGCACAGAATGTCCAGTGAAAGCACAGCAGCTTCTGCATCTGTAGATATTAATACATCCTCAGATTAATCACTAGATATAATGTCCCAGGTACAAGGTTGTAGAGGAATTTCTTGTAGAGCATGGGCATGTAAGCAATCCAGCCTTTGTAGCTGAAGCCTGAGTTTGAAGGACGCTGGCCAAGGCCACAGAAGAGGAGAAAGATTAATTATAAACAACTCCCAGATAATGACCTAAGATATATGGATTGAGCTATGTTGCAATTATAAGGGCGTGAAGAATATGTGCTACTAATTAAAAATTGTTGTTATGTACGTGATTTGCACAATGTAACCAATAACGAAATAGCTTATTGCATGATCATGAAAATATAACCAATTAAGTGTAAGGACTAAGTGCATGCTTTTGCGCTATAAATACACACGATTTGAGCAATAAAGTGAGAACGATTCTATCCACATTGGAATATGTCATTACTCTGGCCACTTCTCCCGACACAAGGTGTATCTTCAAATGATGTAACAGTGTAGAAATGCTTCAAGAGATAGTTTCAAACACATAGCCAACAGTTAGTGACTTAGAGAAGTTTTCAGTAGTTCCATTTTTCCTAAGCATGACTGAAAATAGCAGATGTTATTAAGTCTCATAGAGAACAAAGAAACAATGAGCACGAGTCTTTTAATACCATCAGTGTAGTTTAAAAGCTGTTGTCTCTAATAGGCCATGATTTTTTCAGCTTGATATGCACAAACCCAAAAGCAAAAGCTGCAAGCCCAGACACAGAAGGGGCAGGAGGTGTGTGCGCAGTCTTTACTCTTCACAGTGCAGGCACATGCTGTGGTTCTCCACTGAAGCAGAAAGCCTGCTCGCCCCTCTCTGAACAGCATGGTGTACTTAGTGACATACAAGTGGCTATGTTCTACTGACAGCTGTTAGGCTTTTGAAAAGGAACGCGCTGAAATTCAAAGTGCATGTGGTTTTGAAATTGTAGTGTAGGCTTCATGTGAAAAACCATCCAGTTCTAATGTGGCTCAAACCCTAAGTAGTCGTAAAGGAGGTTGTGTAAGACTATCAGAGATAGTGAAGCTACTGATAACTGCTTTGACAAGCATAAAAACCAATTAGAAAGTAAACAACTGATAAGAAAAATTATACAACAATCCCAAATTAACAAAACCTGAAGGTAAGAGCAGGTTTTTTTCCACAATTTCACCTTCCCAGAGCAAAACAGCCTAAGCTTTCCTTTCCAAAGACTTCTACAAAAGCACTGTCACTTGCACATGATTCAGTTCAAACACATTTGTCCTCTAAGCGATTCAAGAGTTTTCCCAAATTCTCCCCAAAGCAACACCTATTTCTGGACACCAGTGAGTGAAGCAGTTCCAAAGAGTTTGCAGATGACGCCTGTAAGACAGAGACATTTTAAGCAAAGGGAAAATAAAAGGAAGCAATTGCCAGTGCACCGATTACCAAGACATCCTTGAATGCACAGGGAACAGCCTCTCACCAGGATGATCACTGACATTTTCTGTACCTCTCCAGGGCTGTGTTACCAACAAGTGCAGATGTGCCAACGACAGGCCTCTTCGCCAACAGCTAGGAGGGAGAATGAAGATGCCACCATCCCTGCCGTTCAACACCTCTCAACTGAAAACACTCAGAGGCTCAGTCTCCAATAGGCCAGTGCAAGAGAAGGCAGGTGAGTTTTGGCCCTAGAGGGCACGGAGTAACCAGAGCAGGCTTATGAATGGGGGAGAGGCACCTATTTGTTGGTTGAAGCTTGCCGCCTTGGTGATAGAATAATTTATTTTGGGTTAATCACATAAAAAAGACACTTTGTGAAAGAGTGAAGAAGGCATGAAAATACCTTTTGCTTTCAACAACTCTTACAGGTCTGTGACTGCCACCACTAGCATAACTATCAAAGAGAAAGAAGGCTCTGTAAGAACACGCTCAGCAGATCCAGAGCCAAATGCTCAAATCAGCAGTAACCTGCCTTCCAGCTACTGGTAATGCAGAAAAACTGCAAAGGGAGGGAACCCTCTCCCCAGTAACTTAATGGAATCAATCTTTCTCCCAGAACAGTTCAGCAAGAGGGACTTGCATTTAAAAGGGCCCACAGAACAAAGTAAATATCCCAGAAAATGAAGACTGGGCTTTCAGGACAGTGACATAATTTCAGCCAGTCAGGGAAGGAAAGCTATTTGCAAGGCACTGACTGCTTTAGCACAGTCTCCCCAGACACAACACTCCTTTCTGCATGTGAAGTGGAAGTAAGTGTTGATAAATGCAAAGAAGAACCATTAAAAAAAAAACCAAACTCATCCCACACCATTCATTTAGAAGCCATTTGTTACCACAGAAGAGCAGCATGCATTACTAACAATTTTTTTAAGTTATGATGGACCTTTAAGGGAAGGAAAAAAAGCTGCTAAGATCTACAGATCTAGACTAAGCAAGGATGCTGCCAGCAAGGCACTGATACCACCTCATTTCCCACAAGTAGTCACTAACATGCTTCATGTGCTAAAAAATAAACAACCGACAACACAACTTAAATTGGCACTTTTTTGCAAATTCCTTACCAATCCATTGTATTCCATACTTAATTTAGGATTTTAATACCTTGCCCACTCTTTGCAAAGAGCACGCTCCCCAAAACCGTCTCCTAACTAGAACGCAACACAAAAAAGACCATTATTTCACTTACTCAGAGGAGCCCAACACAAAGATACTTTTAACAATACTGCATTTCATTGCTTACAGTGAGATTCCAACCATCAATTTAGAATATGGCTTTCAGCATTTTAAATGCATTTGCATGCAAACACTGCCAAATGAGGTTACAGTTGCACCACAGACTATCAGATTTAACCGATACACAGCCTGAAGGGGTAGTCCTGCATCCCACCTTCAGCTACAGGTTCCTCTGCGCTCCTGAGCTGATCTTGAGATTGTGGACACGTGCCAGTAGCTTCTCGGGGGGAAAAAAGAACGTTAGCTTTGAGCTAGTGTATACTCAGATATAAAAATACAAGAAGACAGAGGGAGAACACACCATTTGTTTACGACTATCTTACAGGATTGCTCTCCTCTGTCCCTAGAAAAGGCTGCTGAGATAACAGCCACCTTCACCTACACGTTCAATTGTGTACCATTTGGATACAGTGTGCACCACAGACAGCAGCCTATACTAGATATAGGCTGCAAAGTAACACTGAGACACATACCTCTTACTCCTCTCTTCAAAGCACCTATTTCAGGCACTTAAAGCAGGACAGAAGTCACCAACCCTAGCCCTCAAGAGGTGTCCATTTGGAAGTGCTCAAAGGAACAGATAGTTCCTACTAATTCTGGGTAACAGACTGCTGCCCTGAAGAGTGCAGCTTAAGAGAGACCTACTTGCATTGTCAAACTCCAGTTATCTTTAACACAAGAGTTTGGGGGAAAGAATACATTCTCGAAAAACACAATAAAACCTGATACTGACCACAGACTACAGGAAAACAGAATAGCCATGAACCGTGTTTAAACTTTAAGGCTTTTGGAGTCTGTAGTAACATCGAACATACAGAGCTTTGAAGATTTCCCTCACTGCTTGAATTCATAAGTTTGTCTACATAGGCAAAACACTGCAACAGCAGGCTCAGAATCATCAGCAGCTGCTCTGCACCAACTCCCCATGCTCAAAACCCACTGTAAACACAGCTGAACATCGTGCCAAGCAGCAGAATTTTAGCACAAATTTAGCAACATAAATTTTACCCTAGATTATTGTAAAGCTGCTATCACGTAACTCCCAGACATTGCACAATGTATTTTTAATAGACTTCTTACCTTTAAAGGATTTCAACAATATCTTGATTGCCATTCCAAAACTCAGCCAAGTCGAGAAGGTTCCTTTGAGCATCTAAGTTAATACTGAACTGCTGAAACCTTAAACTGGATTGGAATGCCTCTAAATGTCATTCATACCAATACTTTCACTCACCCGAGCAAAGTTCTCCACACCAGCTTTGGATGAGTCTGTCTGTTATACCTGCTTAGTATTTTCACCAAGAATTACAAGAGAGTTTTTAGACTTCCAGTTCTGTTACCCTGCTCCCAGCCAAAAGGTTTCATGGCCAGAACTAACACCCTCTTCAGGCAGAGGGCTGTAGCACCTCCAAGAGTTCACTTTGAAAGGCACTGTACATCCTCCCCTCGAAAGAAGCACAGAGTTTATCAAAAGCTAGTAAGTAACGAAAACTAAAGACAAGAAAAGGAGAAAAGCCAGAAAGTCTTCTGTAAAATACAGTGACAAGAACATTAGGGCAGGTTAGAGAAAGTCATTTCAGACAAAGTTGAAATTAACTGCTCAAGTGAGGCACACCTCATGGCAAGAGGCAGGGTCTTACACACCAACACAGCAACCCTGTGAGGGGGTATGCTCCACTTTAGCATACCACTTGCATAATGAACAAATTTGAAGTTTCTAGGACAAATCTCTTAGAAGATACTGCATGAAAGCATTTCACTGATTTTCAAATAATTTTAGAAAGTAAATACTCAATAATTGATTGAGCCCTCCATTTGTTTTGCGTAAGACACCAGGGCCCCTGCTTGCATACAGCACCCTGCACTGGGGCACGTTCAAATTTCATTTTTAAGAGTCCAAGAGTTCCAGGGCAGCTTTTGTCCCAGCCTCAACTACACAGCAAAGACACTTCCAGACAAGATACTCCATATCTAGGAACATAGTTTTCATTCTGAAATCAGATGCCTGGAACAATAGTTTTGAGTGTATCAACTGTGCCCATATCAGTTCATTTCTTCCTGTCATAAAATGCACAGACATGGTGCTTATTTTTGCATCAGCCTTCTGAAGAGATTAAAGTCACTACACAAGAGGAGAATTACCAGATAGAATTCTGAACCCTTTACAAGCCAGTTACACGAGCAGTTCTATCCAGATCATTAGCACACTCTCCTGCAAACATTATACTCTGTTGAAAAGATGATTTCTACAATAAGACGCATGTTATGCTGGAAGACAAACCTCTTGCTCCCCAAATCTACCACTCAACACCTTTCTGTTATTAACAGATGCAAGCTCAAGGTTTAAGCCAAAAGTCAGAAATGGGGCTAATAAACATTCAATTAGCAAAACCTCTACTTCTGTGATCTCTCATCTGGCTTGCATGGCTTTGGCCTGTGCAGGACAGGAGCGGCAAAACAAACACTAGTGATGTTATCACACTACCCGGATAGCACAATAAGCCTTCAACAGGCACACCTTCAAAAATTTACACAACTGTGAACACAAACCAAAACTACAAATATTTTACCTCGTTATAAATCACATAAATCCTCACATTAATAGGTAGGAATACAAAGTAGGATCAAAATCTACCCCCTTCCAAATGTACCTTATCAAGGCTTTATTCCTGGCTATGCCACTGACCCAATCTGACCTTTACAACTTTCAGAGTACACTCTCATTACGGATTTCAGAGTCAGAACTACCAGACCAGGGGTTTGAGCAGAAATAGCACATCCTGCTGCTCAGCCACTTTGATACAAGCCTTACTTAGCTGATGCAGCATACTCATAATGTAACAACTAAGCAATCCTGATGAGCACATGCACTTATCCCCATCTTTTACTCATAGCTGTAAAATAGAGGATTATAAAGAGTTCATAGTAGATGAAGTAGTTCAGGATGTGCAAAGCACTTTCTGGGACAGAATGACTCTTAGAAAGAAATTAGTTTACACATGATTTCTTTATTAAACTCATAGCTAACACTTTGAAAGTGCAGCTTATGGTAGGCAAAAGCTGATGTCAAAACCATCTACACAGGTTACTCCTTAAACAACTGTCACAGCTCATCTCAATTCAGATAGTACTATTATCCCTATAAGCTACTAAATCTACTCCACTCATTCAGCTTTGTATATTGTCAAACTACAGAGCACTGAAAGTTTCAGAAGTCTACAAAATCCACACAAATGGATTAACTGAAGCATTAAAAAAAAAATCTTCATAAATTCAGGCCAACAGGAGTCATTTGTCATGCACAGTCAAAGCTCCAATCTGCACAGATGTGTATTATTTTTAGAGCACTACATTCCCAAGCCTTACCTCCAAAGTATTTCTCTAAAGCCATGCAGCCATCCCACCCTTCTGAACTACTTGGAACAACCTCGCTGGCTTAGGTTTGTCAGAGAGTTTTGCTTGTTCCAGCTCCAGAAAGCCTCAAGTACCTGTAACTCTCTGATCCTGCGCTCCCGAAAAGCATCACACATGGCCTTTACCAAAAAGACACCAGCTAACAAATCCTAAACTCAAGCTTCCAGGTTTTCTTGTACATTTCCTAACACACAGTTGCATTTTTAACTCACAGTATGAGATTTTTAACTGAAAACTGTTTAAAAATAAGTCAAGTCAAGCTTTTATTACCCTCACTTGATTTTTACCAACTGATATTTCTGCACTGGACCAGCTTCTTTAGGCAAGCTTTAAAATGCACGATGGGAGATAAAAAAGCCCTCTATTTTAAGCTGAGTTTGATCAAGGAAAGAAGCAACCATCTACCCATAAATAATAAACCAACAACCAACAGTCCAACTAGCCCCCAGAGCAATTCTCTTTTGTCTTGTTTTTTTTCCCTGCTGCTTTTTTTGGCTTTCATTTCATCATCTGTTGACCACTAGTTTCATTTGTAAGAAATGGGTTTCTCTCTTATTAACGCTAGATCCTTTGAAGACTACATTTCAAGACAACTAAATTTAAAAAGCCAACATTTGTCACACATGTCAACATTGGTAACACAAAGCCTTCCATTTACTACTTAAAGTTTAACTGTGTGTGTGAACACAGTTGCTGATTATCTCTTTAAGAAATAGTTAAATACATCACAACTTACCACATTACATAGCCCAGCAACAATGCAGGAATTAATAGAGTTCAAGACTTTCCAATTACAACACGGACACGGCAACTAAAATTAAAGCAAGTCACAATGCCATCCTGCAGACAGCATTTCAAATTCCCTAAGGTGCATTTATGTTTGGACAGAGACTGGGGAACTAGAGTTTTACTCCTCTCAACATCTAAATTAAGCTACTGGCTCTTTAATCAAAAGCAGCCAGAGCGAGCAGAGTGAACACACAATCTGAACTTGCTTTTTTTAAAGCAGTAAAAGGTTTTGGATGCTATAGCTCAAGCTAAGACACTGCGTGAAAGAGCAATCTCTTAAAGAGTAAGAAAACATCTGGCTCAATTTTTCTCCTAACCGTACCCAAGATGAACACAGAAGTTTTCTGAGCTTTACAGAACAAGTACATTATTTCAACTAGTCAAATGTGATATTCCTTTATCAACATGGAATAGATGCCTGAACATTTTCTTAAACTAAACAGCCCTGTTAAAACGACAGACTAAGAACACAGCTACAAAATACTACTCTGACCATCATATATATATATCAAGCTTCATTAACAAATCACATCAAGGCAGAAACAGGTCACCAGCCTTCAAGACACTAAACAATAATTGTTTTCTTAGTAAGAATCCCAACTATACAAGTAGAACCTTCCATGAGAAGAAACTTAATTGTCCCACAAGTAAAAGAAAAGCTGTCTAGAGACAGTTCATCAGATTCACAGCTCACTTTATCAAACCTACATGGCTAGGAGCTTTTTTTGCTTAACATTTTGCTGTGAACACAGTACTGGAGTTTTCAAGCACTTTTTAGACTCTCTGTTTTGTATCCTAAACGCAAAAATGTGATGACACGAACCAAATTTGCTACAGGCTTGTCCAAACCCAGTAATGTGAGTGGCAGTGCCAGATTTGCAAGAGATTCTTTACAGAGAGATGTCTGGGCTCCCCGTTCTTCATCCAACTAGAATCAACTCTGAGACAACTCAGAATTTCAAGCCTATTTCAGTTTTTTCTTTTATTTAACCAGGATTTTTAACCAGGATATTTAACCAGGATATTTAAACAACTTACAGGAAATGTATTGCAAAAAAGTAATAAACCAGATACACAATTATCCTAACAACTGCTGCTGTTCAGTTTTCAATATTTGCAGTTTGCTGTTCAAACTGGGTACCATTTCTCAAATAGTGAGTCATGAAGATCAAAGGAGGCCAAAGTTTAAGAAGCTTAGAGCTTGTCATACAGAAATATATTATCCTAATATTTGTGTTCTAATAAACTTTATATTTTAAGGAAATTTGAAAACCAAGTAAACAGAAGATGCTGGAACAAAGTATAGCTAGGGTAATCACTACGAAAAACACCCTCAAAAACATAACCAATGCAAATATGAAAGGTCTCTTTGGCTCTAGTTTAACACGACTCCAGCCAGTCACAGAAAACAGGTTTGAAGAACAAGGCATCGTGACCTTTCAGAGAACACAGCCAGAGTTCAGCATGAAATTGCAAAGTAAGCCTTTCAGCTCAAAGCATAGAGCAGCAACAAAGCATATAGAAGGATGTAATGCATAACTTTGGACCCATGATACCTGAGGACTAACTCCACATCTGATACCGCTTGTTTTCACGAACGCAGCAAATGACTGTTACTCACATCAGCGAGAATTATCCTCCCAAAAGCTGTTACCTGCCTTCCCCGCAACGCAAGACCGCGTGCTGCCAGCGCACCAACACACTCTCAGTTCTCCAGACAAGCACCTTCCTTTCCCCAGTGGCACCATCTCCGCTTCCACCTCCCGCTCCGCGCCTCGCCGAACCCCCGCTCTCGGCATCCCGACCAGAGCGCTCTCCTCGGGCTGAAAAACGCTCCCCAGGCGGGGCAGCAGGAGCGGCCCGGGGTCCTGGGGCTGCCGGGCAGGGCTGCGGGCGGGCCCGGCGCAGGGGTCC